>CM066162.1:15579402-15871902 GCA_033629205.1 Lithocarpus polystachyus | reverse complement strand
T
Organism: Lithocarpus polystachyus; assembly: GCA_033629205.1. Lineage (NCBI taxonomy): Eukaryota > Viridiplantae > Streptophyta > Magnoliopsida > Fagales > Fagaceae > Lithocarpus > Lithocarpus polystachyus. The sequence continues at coordinate 15,871,901 of CM066162.1, read as the reverse complement.
TAAAATTGTTTTTATTATACTCAAACCCCCCCCCCCCTCTCCTTGTTCACGTGGCATAAAACTAGGCTAGATACTCTTTGTGGGAACGATCCTTACTCACACTACTACATATATTTTTAGGAGTATAGATTTTATTTTTGGTTGCCTGCGACAGCACACCAATATTCAAGTTTAAAGGAAAAAAAAAAGTGATATATTATAGCATAAAGAATACCAATATTGAGGGGACTTCATTTTTGTGGGTGTTTGTAGTGCATAGTTTTTAATTAGAGTTTAAGTTCTGTCTACGCCACCAATAATATAACGTCAAGTCAACACCCAATTAAAAATCTAACTAAAATGAAAAAAAAAAAAAAAAAACAATGAACTTTCTGTGTTAATGTTAGCAATGGTGATGTTATCGGAGGCACAAAAAAACTGAAGAAGTCACCACCATCGGTGATATTTTTTTTTTTTTTGAAGATGAATATTCATTCATAAAAGAAAGAAACGTTACAGCAAAAAACAAAGCAAGACGAAAGAATAGAGGAAGAGTAGGACACAAGCACCTAAAGAGACCATGAACAAAGATACTAGCCAAGAGAACTGGAGATTTGAGAAGCTGGGTTGGAACAACTCCAGAGATAGTTAATGACCTGCTATGTACAAAGACACCATGACCAGGTCAATGATTTGGTCATCTCTCTTCCTCCTCCTAAATTTTATTTTACCAAACCTTAAAAACAAAAACAAACCGCACAACCACAATAGACCAAGAACCCAGGCTCCAAAACACACATGCAAAAGCAAAAGCTTCAAAATTTAATCACCTACAAACAGCTGAGACACCAAATCCTTGTCTTCACCCACCAAAATCCACACCTTTATTCATATGCAAATCTTGAGCCAAACCCACAAACTTACACACAACCCAGATGGGATATAAATATTAAAAAGATTGTTCCTTGGATAATGAAAATTGGGAAAAAGAAAAAAGAAATCGACTAAAAAGAAACTTAGATCAGTAGCGACTTCTCCAGAGGCTTTTGGGCAGCATCTCCGGCGGCAGGGACTGTGTCTTAGTTGGCTTGGAGGTTTGGTTGGTTCTGACTTTTGAGGAAGATACAAATTTGGTACAAGAATTTTTAGAGGCAAGATTACGTGTGATAAGTTTTATTCTATAGTTTGCAATTAGCTAATGTGGCACAACGTGACTGATGGGGTTTTATGACCCATTCGAACAGAACTGGCACTCTTTCAATTAACATAGCAAGACTTTAGAAGGAAATACTTTCTTTTTTTCTTATCTTCAAGAGTACATAAGATAAAAAATGGGAAATACTAAAGTAAAAAACTAAATTAAAAAAGTTGTGCTCCTAAAACTCTAGTAATTACAATTTTTTTTTCAAAACCTTTTCATCGCTTTCTCAATATAGCCAAATGGACTGCAATAGAAATTTGACTGAAGGGCTGTAGCTGAGGATTTTCTTTAAACGGATAGTGTTTGGATTCTAAATTTTAATTGCTTTATGGTATTTACATTTTACAGTGATGCCTAATTAGATACCTGAACCCGACATGATTATGTATTTAATTTATTAAGATAACCTGGTCATTAATTTTATATACAAGATATTATTTAGCTCCAAGAGTTAGGCCATTTTGGAGTTGCTAGTAGTGTAAGTCTTATGTCTCTCCCCACTCCCCCTGTGTGTGTGTTAACTTATGAGTAAATCAAAAAAAAAAAAAAAAAGAAGAAGATATTATTTAGTTTAGTGCAAAAGTGCTAACTAATACTTAAATTTAGATTATAAATGTATTTAAATTATTATTGTTTATCTAATAAGCAATTAATTCAAATATAATATTGGGATACAACCTCTCTCTCTCTCTCTCTCTCTCTCTCTCTCTCTAATGTCTTTCATTAAGTTACATTAATCATTTTTGATGTCCACGATGTATCTAAATTCTAACATTGCCAATAAACAAAGACACCACAACGATATAGCCAACATTTGAAGCTATTGACCTGCGCATTATTTGTACTACAACATCATAATCCTAATTCTCATCATATCCTTTTTAATGGTATAGAAAACCCAATGCTCTTTGAAAATAACATGAAACTAATTCATATTCTTTCATGTGTAAAGGTTCAAACTCACTTGTAAACATAGAACTTGGGAATTATAATATTGTCCAACTTTTTGCATTCAAAAATGGAAAAGTATTATAGTAATTTATTTTGTTAATTCTTATTTCATTCACCCACATGTGTCTTTTCAGAATAGTGGAGCGTGAAATAAACTTAAATATTATTTGCAAATACTTGGAGAGTAGAAAAGGGAAAAATGCATAAATCTGACCTTTAGAGTTTAGACCATAGTGTGTGACTGTGTTCTTTGAAATGTGCCATACCCTTAAGGTTTGTCGAGGTTGCTCGAATTTTGTGGTCGTCCTACGTTCAGCTCGTGCCTTATAATGAACTAACCATCCATTTGGTCTCCTCTCCACCATATGACCCAAAAATGTGTGCCTTGTTTCTTTACTTCAGTAGTGTGGACCCTCAAGGAGTCAAGGTATAGGCCATAGGATTTGAGACCTATTTATCTCCTCCATCTCAGCCTAATCTTAGGTTGCAAAAGTGGTCAAAGAAATGGGAATGTGCAGAGTGAAGAGATGACCAATTGGTATCATCCCATGACATACTCTTGGTCCAGTATCTTGTTATTCATAGCCCTTGACTGAGTTGAGTGACCTTTGTTGTAGGAAGAGCTTAATGGCTAATATCGAAACTATACAAACGGCGCCAAACTGATGATGCCAAAAATCATTAGTTGGGTCAATTGTACAAACTAGTGTTTCTGATGGGCTTTCAAGATCTACAAGAATAAGAAAGCTAATGAAAGAGATCACCGGGTTGTACCTGGTGGAGAAGCCTCTGATGCTTGAGTTAGTATCAGCTCATATATTTTGTATATAGATGATGTTTTGTAGTCTTTTTGACGTACTTTAGCAAGTGAAATAGATTGTCCCTTTTATAGGCGACTTAGGTAGTTATTGCACATAAATGAGGGTAATACTGATTATTACTTTAATTGTAACGTTCTTTGTCTTGATGAGATTTTAAGATCTTTGATAGTCGTTATTGAATGTGTTGAGTGGTTACTCATCTTTCTTTGATGGCATACTAATGACACAATGGTCGTCCATTAAGATGGACGACCTTAATGATTTTTATGGACTCAACAATCTTTATAAATAATATGAAACTAATTTCCTTTCATGTGTAAAGGTTCATATCCTTTGAGAATTGTGGAGATCTCTCACATACGCTTGATTAGACAATTACATTTACAAATTTCTCGAACGTGGTTTCATCAAAAACCTTATAGATCAACATTTGAGCTCGCTGGTCATTCTTTTAAGCCTTTTGCAAGGATTATTTGTGATTTGGAGTCAAAGGTTTTTGATCTTGTAAGTTGTAATTATACATACAATTTTCCCACTAATTTCTATTCATTTTGGAATACGAGTGAGTCTTTTAGTTAGAAGCCCCAATTATCAAAGTTTTCTTTGGTAAGTCATGAAAATTATAGAGACAATCTTGTTAACAATTTCGATTCCTACCATAAGAATTTTCACACAAATTTTGCTTCACGACAAGTTGGTTGGCTTAGAGCATTCTTATCAAGAATGCTAAATATTTTAGTATTTACCGTTTCAAAATCCTACTTTATCAATGTTAACATACCATTTTACAATCCACCAATCATCAAATATTTTTTTTTTTTACAACTTCATTTAAATAATAAATTTTTTATTTTTCCACTATGTCTTTCTCTTTCCACCACTTTCTTTTCAATCCAAGCAACCCCACTCACAACCACACCCACGGCTAGCCACTGCCAAACACTACCACCACCATAAATAAATAAAAAACCACCAGCTAGTAGCCACCACAATCCCCAACCACCAAAATCACAAACCCAAACCCACAACCTCATCACTACCCAAACCCACATCCTCATACCACCATCAACTAGAAAAACAAAAACAAAAACAACCCAGAGACCCACTACTGCCACAATTAGTACTGCCTTAGCCACAGCAACCACACCTTAGTCACAGTCAACCAATGTCACAGCCATATTCACACCCCCCAACCACCACAATCACAACAAATTGCAACCCACCACATCCAAAAAAAATTAATCACCCAAAACCACCATCAATGCCACCCACAACCTGCAAATCTGAACCCCACCACCGTAGCCCAGCCTCACCCCAATGCCAACAGCCACCACAAAACCCACCACCTAACCATCCGCCTAGATCCGACGTCGAAGCTCCAAATAGCACACATTTAGCGTAGCAAATGAGACCAATCAAAGAAATTGCCTCCAATTTCGATTTCTCATCACTCTAGTTCTGACTCTAAACCTCTTCTTTGAGATTTTCAATTTCTTCTCTGCAACTTGAAGCATCACGAAGCCCCAACTTGGAGAAAATCTCAGCACGCTTAGATTGTTCTGGAACAATCTCGCTCTTGATTAAATTGGGCAAACCCAAAACAGCACGTTTAACCTCGTCATCTCTGGGATCCACGTAAGGCTTATTGTTGGGGCACTGTTTTCTGATCAAAACGACGAGCTCTTCAATGTCGTCGTTCAAATCGAACCACAAAACCCACCACCCACCCACCTCGATCTCAACCCTAACCAAAACCCGCCACTACCCACCAACCTCGTTCTCAACCCCAACCAAAACCCACCACCCCGATCTCAACCCCATCAAAACCGTCGCTGAGCACCAGCGATACCCACCAATTCAGACCTATGAAACCCACCAAATCATGACCAAAATCACTGACTACAAACCCTTGAAGCTTAACAAAGAGCAAATGAGTGAGGGAGAGTGAGAAAGTGAGGGAGAACTAGAGAATGAGAACGAGAGAGAGAACCAGAGAATGAGAGGGAGAATGAGAAAGTGAGCCATGTCTGAGGAGAGAGAGAATTAGAAATCAATAAAATATTATACAATCTTGCTATAGTGCGCTCTAAAAAACGAGAGTGCACTGTAGCAAGATTGCAAATTTTATAGCACATACAAGTTTTGATGTAGGGTTTTTTGGGTTTCAGATGCTAAAATATAGCATTTATTGTATTTAGCATTCTTGATGAGAATTCTCTTACACATGCATCTAAACAATCTCAAACATTCACAAAAAATATTGAAGGGAGAAAGAATAAAAAGAAGAGAATTCTTTCCCTCTTCATCACAAATGGGTATATATACTCCAAATACAACCCTTTAACTCCCTTTTCACACTTTATTAATTTGTAACGTTCATTTATTTAGCTCCTCACATCTATTCATTGATTTCTTACATATTTAATTTCTGAACACTAATTCACTTCAAGTAAAATTCTAAACAGAACGGTAACTAGCGAGGTAGGTTGCTATTGCCTTATTGATGAATGAAATTTCAAATCACACAACATTTTGCGAAATAAAAACAAACAATCCCTCAAAGTTATCGTTTCATTGAGTACTTTGTCAGACCAGGAATATGAGTGTTCATAATGTAGTCTTCCCAGTCAATGCACCTTGGGTCAAAGTAAAACAAATTTACATTGACATCACTCTCTCTAATCGCCACTCTTAGCCTTTCTGTGTTAGAGTCATCAAAGCTGTATGGAAAACAAAAGCTTATTATTATCAGTGGATACATTGAAAACACAATTGAAAAACTAATCATTACAATAAACAGTACCGACCTGCCTGTAAAAAATACATATGGTTTGTAGAGGTCAACCAATCGCATTACTACTCTGACCTTCTGGTTAAGATTTATATATATGCCCCGATAATACTGGCAAAGCACCAGATTTGCTAACCATAACACCTTCAAAGAATATTGTTAGAAAGGAAAAAAAAAATAGTAATATTATAGTATAGAGAATACATATATTAAGGGGACGTTTTTCCTGTGATAATGCATGTTTAGTGTCTGATTCAAAATCATTTTAGTGATAATGCATTTTTTTCTGTGATAATGCATGTTAGTGTCTGATATTATTGTAGTGTTGTTTTGACTTAGTGACATACTTAACAATTTGTATTAAAAATTTCACCCACACGCCACTTTGTCCAACGGCCAGTGCACATAGGCACAATTAGTTAATTAGATAACGGGATATTATAAATTTATATTTAGTGATTGTCATTAGGTGGGTTTATATCATTATTTTTTAACTTAATAGCTTAAATCTATAGTTCTTTTTGTGCATTTGTCTTATCTAATTCATTGAGTGGTTTGTGATTTGTGTTTGTTGATTGGGAACTATGGCATTTTTAGGCTTACTAGATAGGCTTCTCACATTGTAATTTTTTTCCTTTATTTTTTACTTGGCAGTAATTACTAGTCTTTTTGTTAGGAAATTATTGGACATATAGTGAGATAATAATCATAAATTTTATTTGAATCATAAATTATGAAAAAGTCAACCACAATAATTGAGTTTTTAAGGGTGTCAAGTTATATGCTGATAGACAACTACATTGCATTGTATTGATAAACAATTATTTAGTGTCATTTCATTTGTGTATGTTTGGTTGATACTAAGTTTAGTTTTTCATTAAAAAAATAAATTCATACTTCAGTCATTCTCAATTAAAATCCTGCGTCCATCCATGTAAAAAATTATTACTAAAAACAGCAACCAAACAAGCACGGTACTTTCATTTTTCATGTATATGATTTTGGTCACAAAGTAATTAGCCGAAAGCATACCTTCAATGGCAGTATATATCGAATATCCATGTATGCTTGAAAGCTAGCAATACTACTAAAAATTTTCGGATTGGGGACGTTGATTGACTTTCCATTTCTATCAATCCACGGATTTTGAGTGAAGTACCGGTAGGTAAAAATTGAAAGACTAGAGAGTTTCATCGGATTTCTGAATGAAGAACCCACATGGAAGATGATCTGAGAAGACTTATTTGCATGAGTCACCATGGCCATAATAATAGAATTTACCACCATGTCTGCTGGTATCTGCAAGACTTTCAAAATTCAATATTGAAAGCTTTTTGAAAATAATGACGTAGGCAAACACAAGCATATAAGCCGGATAAATAGACTTATCTACATGTGTTTGCTTAATGAGTAAAGAACGAATTTAACTCACAACATCTAAGATTGAATTAGGATGGCCAAGAAAGATTTTCAATCTCCCTTTACCGTAGGCAGTAATTACACCATCCATGGTTCTGTAACAAGGAAATTCCATTAACAAAGCGTGAATCAAATCATGAAAATAGGAGGAAAAAAATAGTCTAGAAAAGTGTTATTTTTCTTGATTGTTTTATAGGTAAACGAGGGAGGGTGACAAGTGAGGTTTAAACCACAAATATAAAGCATCACAAATGATGCTGTTATTACTAAACAGTCACTTGAGCCACTTTATTTTCTTGATCACCTTATCTTCTCAATTACCCAACCAAAAAATAAAAGATAGTTTTTTAGAATTGTGAGCTTGTATAATTCCATGTCAAATTACGATTACCTCGCGCCTTCAATCCAACCTGAAAATGGTTCTTTGTAAGTACTGGTTACCATGGTGGGACGTACGATAGCCAAGGGCAGATTCTGATGAAATTGTCCTAAAATCATTTCTCCCAATGCCTTCGTATATACGTAGGTGTTTGGCCATCCATATAGTTTTGCCCTTGCAATTAATTAAAAGAAACAAGTCAAATTAAAACAATAAGGGGAAAAAAAAAAGATCATTTACAAAAGACTGTTTTTAGAGTATTTCCAATTACATACATTCTAATATACACATAGTACACACAAGTTACAATTTACAAGAGAGCTCATGACTTCAAGTCACAATTTCAAAGTTTGAAATCGGGACTTAAACTCATGAGTTCCCTTGTAGAATGATGTTGTGTACTATGTGTGTACACTTAGTTGTATACACTAGTCATTTCATTTATTATTTCAAAAACGTTTTTGGTAAATACATATGATTGAAATGAAGGTGACAACTGTTATGTCATTAGAAATTTTATTAAAGGATTTTCAACATATTTTGTAAGATTCTTAAAAACCTTTTAATGCCCAAATCCTTCATGGTGGATGTGATCTCTTCTTTCGTGGCACCTTGCACTCGTAATCTATCTAGGTATTCCTCCACAACTTCTTTTTCGGCACTGATAACTAATCTTGAGGTTCCCTTTGGCGTGTCTTCCATGGGTAATGGGCTCTCAACTATGTTGCCCCCCTTTTCGCTGGACACATAAGCTGTAAAAACAACAACGATAGTCTATTGAGAAGAGCTCAAGTACGCTAAATCAGTTTATAAGTGCAGAGGTCAAGTCTACACTGACCGGTTGATACATGGAGAAGCACCTTCAATTTAATACATTTCTTTGCAAAGTTCAAAACATGCAGAGCTCCATATGCGTTGATGCCCAATGCAACATCATATCTAAAGAAAGGAATAGAAAAGGTAAATCAGTTTCCTTGTTTAATTATATGAATCATTTTGACCATGCACACAATAATGTTCTTAGTTACCTTTCATCAAAGTTTGTTGTAGCAGCAGAATTTAAGACGATGTCTATTTCTTTCCACATCTCTTCTATTAGTATAGAATCTTTGATTCCAAAATTCTCGTCACTGATGTCACCAGAGATAGGAGTAACCCTTTCAAATATAAAGGATTCTAGATTTGCACCCAAATTATTTCTTAGAACCCTAAATATGTCCTTTTCTATCACCTACAGATAAATAGTACAAATGACTGATTAAACACAATGTTCCTTGAACGTTACTAAACCACATGTAAATATAATAATAATTTATTTAAACCTATTTTAGTTTTTAAACATTAAGGATCAAAATAACAATTTTTCCAAACGTAAACGTGTATTTTACATTTCGCTCTAAATTAAAGAGATCATGTAACATGTAAAAACTGAAAACCAAAATATAGTTCGGTGCATTCATTTTCTTCATTAGAGAATTAAAAAGTACTTAATTAGTGTACCTCTTCACGAAAGCGTTGTGTAGCAGACTCATTGTCTGAAGCTCTCACAAGAAGATAGAGCCTTCTCACATTTGGTTGGACCCTTAGTATTTTCTCCACAAACACTGCATGCATTTTTCAAGTAGGTTATCACTTATCACTAACGCCAACATCCTTCAACACATGCACACACAAGATTATAAACAAGCAAAACATGCACGTTGTGCTATACATAAATGAGAGGAGCCAAGGAGGGAGAGAGAGAAAGAGAGAGAACCTTTTGCTAGAAAGCCTGTGGCACCTGTGACTAAAACAGTCTTGTTCTCAAAAAATTGGAGTATGCCTTCCAACTCCATGAGAGGAAAAAAAAATGAGAGAGGGAGAGAGTAAATGATGATGATCTCAAGCAAGAAGTAGATGATTTCTAAGGGGGATTTGAGAGTCATATGCTCATAGCTTTCTGTTTTTTATATAGTATGTTCTGGCACCTTCCTCTCAAGCTTCTTTCCTTTTTTGGGTATTAGAAATCAATTGCATTGTTACGCTATTTCCAAATGTACTCGCACATTAAATTTTTGCACCAAGGTGGTTGGAGATTAGCACAAGGTGGGGATATTTTGATTGCTTGATCACCCTACTGAAAGTAGAGTAGGGTAGTTGAACCACAAACCATCAAAGTCTACACATTGTCGCACCTAATTTACGTTGCTGTATAGAAAACTATAAAACTATAATACTGGTAGTTAGTAGCAGTTTGTTTGTTGTTCGAAAATAAATTATGTAATCTCATTTTCATATGCGTTTATCTTGCCCCACTATTTGCATTGTTTTACAAGGCTTATTGGCAAGGCATTGATGATTACAAAGGTATAGTCAAAATATATATATATATATATATATATATAATTTTATAAATAAAATTGATTACAAAAAGGTATCGGCTACGTACTGAAGTTGACGACTGATGAAGTGTATAATTCCTCTACCATTTCTACTCCACATTTTCAAAGTCGTGAGAATTTCTAAACTTTCGCTTTCAAAAAGAACTTTAAAAAGTAATAATAATAATAATATATAGTAATAAGTAAATAAAATCACACACGGAAACAATTCCTAGCTACTTAATTAATAGCTTCGCACGCTATTAATCTCCTAGGGTATCCCCTCTCGACTGCATAGGCCCCACACGCTAGTGACACTGACACCATTGTGTCGGCAACACACTCTCTCTCCAATAGTAATTAAAAACTGTAAAGTTGAGCTTTTGTTTCTAATATTAGTAGCATGTAGATTGCGTGGTAGTAGGGTTTGTCCCTATTACTGCAGATGCTATCCGGTGTGCCCGGCATATATGCCGGGTAGAACATATAATTTTCACTATTACTAATAATCAGTATAGTTAAGTTTTCGTTTTGAATATAGTAGTTAAATTTGTTCCTCAAAAAAAAAAAAAAAAAAAAAAAAAAAAAAAAAAAAAAAAGAGAGAGGTTAACAAATGCTCTTAGCTAGAGTGTGTTTAGTTGAGTGAAAACAGGAATGAAAAAAAAAAAAAAGATGAAACGTTGCCGCCGCCTTCACTTTATTCATGACTTTATGACTTTTGCCTCTTCTCGATAAATTGCTTTGGCTTATGTTTTTTTTTTTTAAGCAACGTTGCCTCTTCTTTTGTTCTTTTGATTTTCTAGGCTGCCTTTTTTTTCTTTTTCTTTTTCTTTTTTCTTCTTCTGGGCTGAAACGTTGCTCTTTTTTTTTTTTCTTTTTTTTCTTTTTTTTTTTAAGGCCTGGGCATGCCTTTTTTTTTTTTTTTTTTTTCCTTCTTCTAGCAGTAAAGTTGCCTTTTCTTTCCTTTTTTTTTCCCTGTTCTTTTTTTTTTCTTTGGATTTTCTATGGGCTGGGCGTGAGTTTTTTTTTTTTAAATAAATTTGAGAGATTGTTCATTTTTTGTGGTTATTTGTCACTTTTTTTTTTTAATTTGGCATTATTCTTTAATAAAGGTATATGAGTAAATTTATTTAAACCCATTTTTTTCCATCCTTCCACTTTTCCACTCTCGACCAAACAAATAAGACAGAAAATAAAATTTTTTCTATCCTCTCACTTTTTCATCCTCTCACCACTTTCTATCCTTCTACTTTTCCACTCTTTCAACCAAACGAACCCTAAGAGTATTTATTAATGAACTATTTTAGAAAAAATTTTAGGAGAAAAGAAATTTTTTTTTTTTAATGTTTTGAGAGTTTTATATTTTTAATAAAAGTTGTGTTAAAACTTGAGTTTTACTAATGTGTGCTCTTAGAGCATATATTAGTAAATCACTTTAAGAAATTTTTTATAGAAAAATGAAAAATTTATTAACTTTTTTTTTTTATATCTTTTTCAATATTCTATAAAACCTTCTAAAAATGGATGATTAATGTATGCCATAAAGGCACACACATTAATCGAATTCTTAAAACTTTCTTAAATTAATTTATTAATAAATGCCCTAAAAACACCTGTTAACTTGAGTGAGAGAGAGAGAGAGAGAGAGAGAGAGAGAGAAAAAAAAAAAAAAAAAAAAGGAGGGAATAGTAGTTACATTTAGTACAGTGATTACTCCGCAGTGGGGTTCTTTTGACATAGTTAGTGACATGCTTAGCAATTAAGTTTAAAAATGCCTCACCCACGCGCCACTTTGTTCAATGCCCAGTGCACATAGACAAAAATGAGAACTCATAAATAAATTTATATTTAGTGATTGCCAATATGGAGGTTTGAATCATTATGTTTTAACTTAAAGCGTAAATCTTAGTTCTTTTTGTCTATTTGTTCGATCTAATTCATTGTGGGGGAAAAGTTTTGCTGCAAAAAAAAATCTTCATGTGTCTAAGGGTGCACATGACCAAGTGGTTGCTTAGACACTTATCCCTTTCTTTTTATTGCCACATAATTATGTATGCATACAAGTATGCAGTAAGATCTTTCCCTTCATTGAGTGGTCCGCTTCCCTATTTCGTTCCAAGTTTATGATTTGTGTCTCTGTTTCTTGAGCACTATGGCATTGTTAGGCTTACATAATTAATAAACGTCCTCACATTATTATTATTATTATTATTATTATTATTATTATTATTATTATTATTATTATTATTATTATTATCTTGAACTCTTTTTTACCTAGCAACAATAGTTAGTATTTTTGTAAGAAAATTATTGGATATATAATGAGATAACAAACATAACTTTTATTTAATTTGTTGGTTGTGGAAAAGTCATCTACAACATATGACTATATGAGTTTTGAAGAAAGTTGAGTTCTATTTTGATAGAAAATTATATATATTGCAATGTATTAAGAAATAGCTTTCATGTAAAAAAAACTTTACGAAAAACAGGAACCAAATAAGTACTGTACTTTTAATTTTTCAGGTATATGATTTTGATTTCAAAGTAATTAGCCAAAAACATACCTTCAACGGCAGTTCACATCGAATAGCCGTGTATGCTTGAAACCTAACAATATTGCTAAAGATTATTATCTTTGCTGACATTGATTGACTTTCCATTTCTATCAATCCACGGATTTTTTTTTTTTAATTAATACTAAACCATCAAATATATTAGATCAAAAAACCTCTGCTAATAATTGTACAATAGAATTATTTTAGCAAGCCCAGGAAGAGAAACTAAAAGCAGCAGGGGAAACAAAATCACAAAACCTTACATTGCTCGAATGCAGAAGAGTGTGCTTAGAGCAAATAAGAGCATGTGCTTAGAGCTTTCTCCATGACGGGGAGTCAAAATTCATAACTTATAGTTCATAGGGGCACATGATAGGAGCATGTGCTTAGAGCATGAGCTTAGAGCATGAGTTATGACTCCCCATGATGGGGAGTCATAACTCATAACTCATTGGGGCAGAAGAGCATGATTAATACCACAGGAGTATTGTTATGATGGAGCACGAGTTCCGTTATGAGTTATGACTCCCCATCATGGCAAATAAGAGCATGTGCTTAGAGCTTTCTCGATTCAACTGTACGCATTGCCAGTACTTAACACAACAGAGTAAGATGTGTAGCCCATGACAATTTATTCCTGAATGCTCTGAGGTGGCATATGAAGCAGCATGAATCATAATTTACAGAATACTTGTGCATTCATATGAACAAAATTGTAATGCGCCCCATGATGCTTTTCATGATGCTTGTTTTGTGAAGTCCCGTGCCACTGTTGATCAATCCACAGATTTTGAGTGAAGTACAAGAAGATGAAATCTGAAAGACTAGAGAGTATCATCGGATTTGTAAATTGGCCCATATAATATAAAATTATTATTTGTTGTCTATTCATAACATAAACAACCCATTAGTAGAAAAAAATTCTCAGAGTGAAGGGGTAAAATAAGCTCGTAAATAGAAAAAGAATAAATTAATTAAGTAGCTCATGAATAAGCTTGAACTTGTTTAACAAATAAATGAGTCAAGCTAGCTCATGTTCAAAATAAAATTAAATGAGTAAAGACCAAACTTTTAATACTCAGTTCAACTTGGCTCGTTTAAAACCTTAACTATAATAGACAGTGTAATATAATAGTTATTCCTGTGTTTTAACTATTCTATAATTTGATTATGTTTTTAATATACAAAATAGTCATTCCTTACAAATAGTTATTATTTAAAATAAGGAATAATTATTATTCTCTAAAATGATTGTAATACCTATTCTTTAGTAGGTATAATATTTTATAAAATTAATATATTTTCAAATATACAAACTTTCTATATATATGCATATAACAATATAAAATAAAATAAAAAAATCATAAAAAATAACCTCTCTCTCAAATTTAAAAATTATTCTTTTTTAGGAATTTTTTTTTTTGATAGAGTATTTAGAAAATATAATTGTATAAGAAAGATATTTCCTAAATTTAAATCTTAAGTTTTATTATAATTTTACAACTTACAACTAAAAGTATGGATATATTTTGTTATTCCATTGCACCTTTTTATTTTCCCAATAATAAGAATTATTATTATTGTTGTAAATTTCAACTAGTATACCAAACATGTCCTAAAAGTTAATATTGAAAGTGAACTGAATTTTAAAAATAATAATTAATATTAATAAGAACATAAATACGAGAATTCATTATTATGATACAGTTTTTCTATTATCTCAAGAAACTACAAATATATATTTTATATCATTAAAATAAAAGAACAAAAAAACAATTCATTCAGGGTTTATAACAATCAAATTAAGAGATTGATCTAAATCCATAAAGTTTAAAGATGTAATTTGATTACTTAAAATAAATTAATGTTAAGAAAATAACAATACACTTGCAAAGTTGTATGTGTGCGTCACTACCTTGAATACTTTTAAAAATCATGTAGAATTCAACATTTCTTTCAATATTTTTTTATATAGTTAATATTATTGGGTTTATGCACAGACTGAGAGTATAAAAAAGTGGGAGAAAAGGTGTTCTTAAAAAAAAATATTTAGTAGACGCACTACTTTAGTGCCATATATTAGTATAAATGTATGTTTCAGTTAGCTCGATTGGTAAAGTTTTTTATGGTTAAATAAGAGATTTAGAGTTCAATACCTGTCTATACCAAAATTGACTAGTGTCTTGGTCTAATAATAAATAGCTATTATTAGGAGCAGACGATATAGATTAAAACTCTCTACACACACATACCGGTATACATTGCACTACTACATAGACATAATGTAGGTTTTATTTTTGTTTGTGTTTTTTGAGAAACTAGTTTTACTTTCTTATTCAGCAAAAAATACGGTTTATTATTAGTATTATGCGGTTCCTATTAGTTTAGTATTATTTTTTTTTAGAGAACTCTATTTTAATACTCGTCTTAGAAGTACTACCATTTTAATACTTGATTAACTACTTGCCATCAATGGTGAAAACCAATATTCTGAATACCTTTTTCGACCTCATACTTTTCCTCTAAGCTCATTTTACGTTATCAATATCATTATTATAAGATGGATAAATTGCAAATTACACTTTTAAAGTTTTGGAGTATTCGGACTTAACACCATGAAGTTTCAAAATTTGAATTTTACACCCTGAAGTTTTGGAGGTGTTTGGATTTTACATTCTAATGTTTCAAATTTTGGATTTTATCTCCTAAACTTATGAGTGTTTGGATTATATTCCCTAAAATTTGAGGATATTTGAGTTTTACATCCTAAAGTTTTATAATTTAAGAGTGTAAAATCCAAATACCCTCAAACTTTAGAGGGTAAAATCCAAATTTTGAAACGTCAGAATGTAAAATTCAAACACTTCCAAAACTTCAGGGAGTAAAATCCAAATTCTTCAATTTCAAAGTGTAAAATCTAAACATCCCCAAACTTTAGAAGTGTAATTTGCAATTTACCCCTATAAGATAAAAAAGAATTAGAAAAATTACAATTAAAGTTAAGCCCAATTTTTATTTTTATTTTTTAAATTTGAGAGAGAGAGAGAGAGAGAGATTGGTTTTGATTGATTGGTTGGAGGAGGAGGAGGAGGAGGAGGGTGCGACTTGATTCTGATCGTCATCAAGTGCTTCAGTCGCAATTGGATTGGGAGTTGAAGCTTTCTCTTTTCAATTACTTTTCTCCAATTGCTTCGCTACTCTGCAAATACAGATATAATATAATCAAAAAATATCTTTTATCAATTTTAAAGAAGAACCAAGATTGATATTACTATGTAGATTAAGTGGGAGAGAATAGAATGGGTGAGAGAGAATGCTCATACCTCCATTTTAATAGAATTTTAGGGATTTTTTTTTTTTTTTTTTTTTTTTTTGAGAAAGAGAATTTTAGGGAATTAATAGCGCATATGAGGGAAATCATATTAACCATTTATAGTTTATCCGAAACCATGACAAACAATGAATTTAGTTAGTTAATAAAAATGGAAAGAATGTTTTACTTTAAGGGATACTAGTATATTCAATATTTAGCCAAAAAAAGATAATGCTGCGGGACATGTATTCAACGCTTTAAAACAGTAATTGAAATGATTCGTAAAATTTTAATGGCAGTGGACATGACTAACCGAAATCATGGCAAACAATTAATTGAACATTTTAGGGAGTTAATCGTATAAGAGGGAAATCATATCATTTTAGGGAGTTGTATAAATATCTAAAACCTTGGTTTTAAATTTCTGCATTTAATTTTTCGCATCTGGTGATTGCTTTTTATCATCGACCAAAATACTAATTGGTTTTTGGTGTAGGTAAGAGTTAAACCCCATATCTTTTATTCAACAAAAAGAAATTTTGCCAATTGAGTTAATTGGAATATACTTTGGTGCTACTAAATAAATGAAATTGTGATCATGTACCTTTAAAATAGGGCTTAGTGGTTTCTAAGGCCTTATAATATTCATGAGATTCTAGTTTCAAAACCTTTTGCTAACATCTTCGGGCCACCCTTATGTCCTATGAGATTTCATTCTGTAATAATTTGGTGCGTGTGGGATAGCGAATTGCATACACCTGAGGGAATATGCAAAAAAAGGTTTGAATATGTAAAAAATGATGCTCTAAAAAATCCTATTCATATGAAATAATGAAATGATAAAAGTCTTGCATGATGACATAACTTGACAAATATGATTTTTGTATGTCTCATAAATGTGAGAAGAAAGAGCACAATTCTCCGTACTCTAAGAGTACCTAAGAATTACTCGTTTCATATGACAACATATTCATATGCTTAAATCTTAATTTCTCGCGATTACATGATTTCTATTTTATATTTTTAATCCAACTAACGATATGCTATGATATGATAGATTGTTCAATGTATGACATAAATAATGACCCTTATCTCTTAGAAGACTTAGTCAAGCAGAATGAGTGTTTAATACCTTCTTATTTTATAATCTAGTCTTCAAATTTAGATAATTGGTTGTAGATTAAATATTTTCAATTTAATTTTTTTAATTTTAAAGTGTAACAAGAAATCAAAATTATGTACTTTTTCTTTGATTTGTAACTAGGAAACAAAATTTTGTAGATTCTATTTTTAATCTAAAATCGTGTAATCTGAATTTATTTTTTATGAAATAGAGAAGTACTTCATTTTTTTTAGGCCTTAAATAAACAAGTAGCAATCCAAATACAAAACCCTCGATCTAGGGTTACTTGTCTTGATCCCCTGTTTGGATCGTGGGTTTCTCACAATACAAAAATGCTAATTCATTTATCTTCTTCTTCTTTTTTCTTTTCTTTTTTTGAAGGGGGTTTTAGTTTGACTTTTTCCTTTTCTCCCAAATTATTTAGTTTGTGACATTTTACCTAAATCCATTGTATCATATTTGATTATTTTGCCCAGAAGCTTTTTAGAACCCCTTACTACCGCAAAAATATATGACCAAAGTTTGAAGTTATTGACCAGCAAATTGTTTCGACTGCACAAGCAACATCCAAATTCTCACCATATCTTTGCGATAGATATACAACACCCAACACTCTTATAAAAATCAAGAAATAGATTCATATTCTTTCATGTGTAAAGGTTCAAACTCACCCTCTCAATGTGTAAATGAAAAACTCTTCTAAAAAATATGTTTAAAGGGGAACTTTGATCGCATCATCAACTCCTTTGAGAGAGTTATGAAGGACTGATTTTTAATGCTTGATTAGACGAAGTTACATACAAATTTCTCAAACGTGGTTTCATTAAAACCTAATGGATCAACATTAGAGCTTGTGGATCCTTCTTTTGAGACTATTGCGATGACTGTTTTTAATTTGGAGTCAATTTTTTTACCTGTAACTCTCGATAACGTTTTCCATTATCTCCGATGCATCTTGGAATATATATGAGTAAGTCTTTCCATATAAACAGCCGAGTTATCAAAGTCTTTTTTGGTATGTCCAGCAAATTTAGCAATTACTTTTCCGACCACGCATATTTTCTCTCTGAAACCACTTTGTTACAAGTTGGTGGGTTTAACATATTCACGCACTCTCAAACATTTCACAATAAAAGACATACTGGAGAGAAAAAGGAAGATAATTTTTTCCCTCCCAGTTACAAATGGGCAAATGCATAGGATGCATATACTCCATATACAATTACAACCATTTCAACTCCCTTTTCAGTTTTCACAGTTAATTCATTTATAACATACATTTATTCAACTCCTCACAGCTATTAATTTATTTCTAAACACTTAACTCTTCTCGATAAAATAAACTTCATTTGATAAAACTCAGGTGTACATTCTTACACATGTAAGGTACTTTTTATTTGCATGGAAAATATATAGGGTGGTGTCTATTAATTTCACACACCCAATTACACATATCCATACATATAAATACCACGTGACAAAATAAATAATGACAAATAGACATAACTGGAATTGGTCGGGAATAAATAGCATGCTATATTACCTTATGTGTACTATGTGTGAACTAAGATGTGTGTACTAGTCATCATCCAATATAATATATGTTACCACCGCACACCCTTAGTGCGATGGTCACTCCATAAGTATAAGTAACTACCCTCGTCCAAGGATGCTAGCCTAGACGAAGATAGGGCGTCATGAAAGCTGCTATTTAATACCTCGACGGTTACACATTTGTAAGAAGACCATTGGGGCCCTAATAAAGGTCAAATTGAAGACTAGAGACGTTACCCAAGCTCTCCTTAAACCAACATTTAAGGAGAGCAACGGCTACTAAAGAAAGCCCCTATATATAGACCTACAAAATCCAAGAAAAGGTACAGACACTCAATCATCTAAACTCTTTACTATTGAGTTCTCTACACCTCAAAAGCCATATTCCCTGACTTTACCATCAAAGACTCCATGGCTGGCACCACACCGGTGACCACCCTAAGAGGACTCTATTCTTCTTTTTCCTAAATCTTGTAGGGACCTAGACGAGCGCGTGTTGATCCATCTGGACGAACTCACTCACTAATGATTTCTGCATCATCATTTTGACGCCATCTATGAGGACGACAATTTCATACTTTGGTCTGAAAGTGTAGTTCCATTCAATCCTAAGATCCAAATGGAGTCCAACATGCCACAAGATTCTGCAGCACTAGCATTATAAATCCAAATGCTCACAACTAGCGTGGAAGAGCTCACCAGGCAGAACCAGGAGATGAGGTTGCAGTTACAACAAGAGGAGAATCGTTCACCCACGAGGACTGGGACTGATCAAAATGACGATGGAGATAGCCACAGAAGAGATGGCCACCAACGACCAAACACTTCCGACGAAGCGAATTCGGACCTCTTAAGAGAAATGAGGAGAGAAATGGATGAGCTGAGGAATGCAATGAAGAAAAGACGGATCGGAACTTGGATGGGACGATTAGAAGGACGAACTCACCCTTCACCAAAAAAGTCCTAGAGTGCCCTATAACCCCTAAGTTTCGTCTTCCATAGCTTGAGTCGTTCGATGGTTTGAAAGATCCACTAGACAATATTACCACCTTCAAGACGACTCTGAATCTGCAAGAGCCCCCTGACGAGATACTGTGTTGCTCCTTCCCTACCACTCTCAAAGGAGTAACGCGAGTGTGGTTTAGTAAGTTAGTGACATTGTCCACTAACAACTTCAAGCAATTGGGCAATTCTTTTGCACGCCATTTCGTCGGTGGATAGTGCCCAAAAAGGCCTATAGACCATCTGCTCACCATCAGGCAAGGGGAGAAGGAGACCTTAAGGTCATATGTGAAGTGTTTCACTAGAGAAATCCTGGAAATAGATGAAGCAGATGACAAAGTGCAGCTAACGACCTTCAAGGCCGAATTGAAATCCAAAGAGTTCATGGTCGCACTCGCGATAAGCCCTTTGCAGATGATGGCAAAAATGCTGTTGAAAGCTCAGAAGTATATGAACGCCAAAGATGCCCTAGCAACAATAGGGGATGAGGAGAAGCCTAAAGAGTGGGAGGGAAAAAGAGAAGACCGAAGGGGACGTAAAAGAGAAAGGGGAGACCACCAGGGTTCTGACGAAAATAAGCAGAGAGACGAAAAAATTCCTTGGATGGTAAAATTTACCCCTTTGTTTATGCCCGTTGACAAAATTTTAATGTAGATTAAGGACGAGCATTACCTCAAGGACCAAGGCTGCTACATTCATCACCCAATGTGCGTGACGAGAAGAAATACTATAGTTTCCACAAAGACCATGGCCATTACACTGAAGGTTGCAGAGATATGAAGGAGCAAATAAAAGAACTCATTCAGAAGGGGAAGCAACAAAAGTTTGTGAAGAAGGGGAAATCTAGCAAATCTAGAAGTGATAACAAGGAGAAGCACAAAGCTATTCCCAGACACGAGGACAACACGTTCAACCGTCCACAATGCGCGATAGGAGAGATAAAAATGATCATAAGAGGGTCATCCATGGGTGGATCCTTTAAATCCCTTAAGAAGTCACAATAGAGATAGGTAAACAGTGTCCACAAGATACCACCCCTTAAGTAGAGAAGGAAGACGAATAGGGACACCCTATTTTCAAAAGAAGATGCTAGAGGCGTGAAGCAGCCACATGACAACCCCTTGTTTATCATGCTCATGATAGAAGGATTTAACACCAGGAGGATACTTATAGAAAATGGCATCTCCACAGACATTATCTACCTTTCTGCCTTTTAGCAACTGAAAGTAGACCCTGATAGGATACGGCCTTTTAAGTCCTCCCTCGTCAGTTTCAGTGGAGACCGGGTATACCCCAAAGGTATAGTGGCACTGATGGTCACAGTGGGGTCTTACCCCCAACAGTTAACTCGTCAGCTCGACTTCCTAGTAGTAGATTGCCCCTCCTTGTACAACGTGATAATTGGAAGGCCCACACTCAACCCTAGAAGGCAACAACGTCCACCTACTGCATAAAGGTAAAATTCCCAACAGAGAATGGTGTGGGCAAAGTAAAGGGAGATTAAGTGTTAGCCAGGGAGTGCTACCAAGCGATGTTAGCTGCAAAGAAGAACCATACATGGATGATTGTGGAGAAGGAGAAAGAGAAAGTGAAAGCCTTGGAAACTGTGGAACTGGTAGATAAAGAACCAACGAAGACCACGAGGATAGGGACAACTTTGAGCGATCAGATGAAGAGAAGACTAATCCAATTCCTTAAAGGCAATTTGGATGTCTTTGTGTGGAGTCATGAGGACATGCTAGGCATAGCGACTGAGGTCATCCAACACCACCTGAATGTAGATCCGGAGAAGAAGCTTGTCTAGCAAAGACGACGAGTCTTTTCCCCTAAACGAAATAAAGCAATCATGGACGAGGTAAACAAATTGCTAGCAGTCGATTTTATTCATGAGGCCTACTACCTGGATTAGCTGGCCAACGTCGTCCTAGTAAAGAAAGCAAATGGGATATGGAGGATGTGCATAGACTTCACAGACTTGAATAAGGCCTGCCCAAAAAATATCTTCCTTTTGCCAAGAATAGATCAGCTTGTGGACTCCACGGCGGGACACAGGCTCCTCACATTCATGAACACATTCTTAGGATACAACCAGATCAAAATGTCGGAGGAAGACCAAGATAAGACTGCCTTCATCACCAGCTTAGGGCTCTACTACTATAAGGTAATGCCCTTTAGACTGAAAAACGCAAGAGTGACCTACTAGAGGTTAGTCAACAAAATGTTCAGTAAATAGATCGAGAAAAATATAGAGCTATACGTGGATGATATGCTTGTCAAGAGCAAGGAATAAGCCACACACCTAGACGACCTTGAGGAGACCTTTGCTACCCTCAGACAGTACTAGATGAAATTGAATCCTAGCAAGTGCACCTTCGAAGTTGCATTAGGAAAGTTCCTAGAGTTCATGGTGTCCTAGAGGGGAATAGAAGCTAACCCAAAAAAAGTGCGAGCTATATTGGAGATGACAGCGCCAAGAACGGTGAAAGAAGTTTAGAAATTAACTAGAAGGATTGCAGCCCTCGACAGGTTCGTCTCTAAAGCGATGGACAAATGCCTACCCTTCTTCAAGACTCTGAAGCAAGCTTTCACTTGGATGGAGGAGTGCGAGAAGGCCTTCTAGGATCTGAAGCATTAACTAAGCAACCCACTACTCCTAAGCCATTAAAGGAAGGAGAAGACCTGTTTCTATAGTTAGCAGTGTCAGCCACCGCCGTAAGTGCAGCTCTGATTCAAGAGGAGAATAAAGTGCAGCTCTCGGTTTACTATGACTGCCAAGCCTTCCAAGGAGCTAAGGCAAAATATCTACGAATTAAAAAGATTTCCTTTGCCCTGATTGTTGCCTCATGTAAACTATGTCCCTACTTCCAAGAAAATCCTATTTTGGTAATAGCAGACCAGCCAATAAGAAAATCAATGGACAAGCTTGAAGCTGTAGAAAGGATGATACAATGGGCAGTTGAACTTAGACAGTTTGACATTGAATACCACCCCAGAACAACAATCAAGGCACAGGCGTTGGCAGACTTCTTCGTTAAGTTCACAATCCCTAATGAAGAAGAGGTCCAAGAAAACTTGGAAAGATGGACGATACAAACTGATGGGTCGTCAGCTCGAAAAATAGGGAAAGTAGGGGTCAGCCAAAATAGTTGGACAGCTCCAATC
The DNA here is from genome assembly GCA_033629205.1 of Lithocarpus polystachyus. NCBI lineage: Eukaryota > Viridiplantae > Streptophyta > Magnoliopsida > Fagales > Fagaceae > Lithocarpus > Lithocarpus polystachyus. The sequence continues at coordinate 15,849,287 of CM066162.1, read as the reverse complement.
CTATCTTTTCTTAGAGACGGACGACTCCTAACGGACATTGATGAAGCCAGGAAAATCAGAAAGAGAGTAGCAAGGTTCACGATCTTGAATGACACCTTGTATAAAAGAGGTTCTCTATGTCCTACCTAAAGTGTGTCGAAGAAGATGAAGCTAAATATATCCTCGAGGAAGTCCATGAAGGGATATGCGGCGACCACATAGGCCTGAGATCCCTAGTAAGCAAGATCATCATAATAGGTTACTTCTGGCCTACCATGCAGAAGGACGTAAGGGAGCTCGTTGAATGGTGCGATAAGTGCCAAAGATTTGGAAATATCCAGCACGTCTTGGGAGAAAAGATGACGACCATAACTTCCCCATGGCCATTCGCTCAATGGGGGATTGTCATCGTGAGTCCACTTCCTCAAGGTAAGAGACAAGTAAAGTTTTTGTTAGTTGTCATTGACTACTTTATCAAATGGGTTGAAGTAGAAGCACTACCAATTATCACGGAGGCAAAGATCCAAAACTTTGTGTGGAGAAACATAGTGTTTATGTTCGGGAGGCCCAGAACAATAATATCAGACAACAGATGCCAGTTCAACGGCCAAGACTTTAGAAACTTTTTCTCAGGACTAGGGATCAAGAACCAGTTTTCAAATCATCGATAACAATGATGTATCTTTTTCAATTTTTTCAATTTCTTATTTTATATATCAAAATAAATGGCGACTCTATTGTAAAACCCTTGACCTAAGAAGGGTAGATAACAATAGTAGAACTTCCACTATCTCTTGAGAGACACTAACACGACTCCATCCTTTCATGCGGGTTATGTGCCAAAACCTATTCAAGTTAGGTTGGGGGTGTTGTCTCTCACATTTGCATATAGTCTCCCCATCAATTTTCTCAATCTTATTCTTCTACAATTCCCAACAACAACAAAAAATTACATGGCCTGCAAATACATCACATCCTACCTTTTTGTTTCTCCAAAGGTTGCAAAAAAAAAAAAAAGTAATTATTGTTGAATCAAATGTTCAATTGTCCCTAACCTAACCTCATACTTTATTAAAGTAACTCATTGCCAAAGGTGATTTCTTTCCACACCAAATCTCTACATCTGTTTACCCAACAAAATTGGGTTAAAAGTATCCAACTTTCTCAACCCAAATCTTTCATTTTGCACAATCTTGAAGCCTATAACAATTTAATAAATAGCACCAATATAAAGAATAACCTAGAATTAACATTCAACTCAGCAAAATCAGCAAAAAAAAAAAAAAAAATAGACCTTATGCTTTCCATTTAAAATAAATAATAAAAAAATATAACAAACCAAATTCTTCTTACGCTAAGATGCTCAATTTCTACATAAAAAAACAAACTAAAGAATATTAAATATACAGAATTATATAACTAATTAAATGAAACAATGAATAGTGGAGCCCAAAAAACCCAACTCTTCCATGGCTTTTATATCATAAGGAAGAACATCACCTTTTTTTTTTTTTTTGGGAGAAATAAGAAAGCATGTGATATGTTTATTGATTGAGGTGAAACATTCAAATTCTCAAAATAAAATATAGAACCTAGAATTCAAAATTATACCTTGCTCTCCTAACCAGAGGATGTGTAAGTTGGGTTGAGAAAGAGTTGGAGACAGGCGATGGTTGTGTGAGTTTTTGATGTTGCGAAAGCCTGAAGAAAGCACACACAATACTCTCGTTGATGGAACATAAAGTAAACTATTAGCTTCTGGTACTCAAATCCACAAGGGGTTCCTTGAATCCGCAAGGTGATAAATATGTAATCCACCAAAGAACTATTTGGAAAAAACACTTTTTTTTTCTTTTTTTATAATAAGCTGTCTTGCCTTTGGAGGCTATAAAACATATAAATATTGAGAAAGTAAAACCTTAAGATGATTAGAAAATGTTTAAAACCCTCATTCGCACTAATTATGAGATTAGGTAGCAAAATACCAAATTTTACCAAAAATTTTAAAATTTAAATGCAAAATCATAAACTAATAACCTTAAGGGTCATCCCAAAACAAGTGGGGCCTTATACCTTTGAGAAAAAATTTATTAAGGACATAAAAATTACTAAAAATGGCAAAATCAGGATTTTCAAGGGCTAAATGAAGGAATTTGCCAAAATCAGGGTGCATCTCATGGCAAAGTGACAACTATTACTCAGAAGACTATTTCCCTTCAAATTGCCAAATTTTATGCGATTCTGACTCCATCGCCCATATGATTTCTACTGGTGCCTTTTTGCCTCGTGCGATTTTAGATGCACTTGAGAGTCCACGAAGGCCATGGCAGTCAGTTCTTCATTGCTTTTTTAATAGGTTTAGGGTCTTATTAGATGATTAGAATAAGTCTCATGAAGTTGGGAGCTCACAAATAAAGTCGGCTACAAAAAAAAAAAAAAAAAAAATGACTTGGAAAGTTGAGAAGCGAACAAAGCTTATGTGGCACAATATTAAGAGTCAACAAAAAATAAATGATGCTTTAGTTTTATATTTTGTATGTATAGATTACATCAATTTGATAATAAACCGTATAGCAGAAGGATTACATCAAGGAATTTGAAAACATCAAGACTTCTTTAGGCTAGATGACTTATCCATAGTTAGAGTTCTATCCTGAGTTGAAGAAGTATTTTGAGTAGAAAAGTTGTTAATACAAATCTATAGCTGATTTGGTCTTGGAATATGTCTCTACTCTGATATCCCTAACACACCCCCTCAAATTTGGACAAAATTTTTCCACAAACTTAGTTGTATCCTAAGGCTATAACTCTCAATAAAAAATGGCTACATATTTTGAAATTCTAGAATATGTTTGGTAAAGGAATTTTAAAAATTAGTTTTCAAAATGATGTGAAAATTGTGATTTAAAAAGTATTGTGTAAATTGAAAACAAGTGTTTAAAGTACTCATAATGCAATTCATAAATAAAAAGTGTTTGGTACCATTTTTCAAATAACATATATTTAAAAGTGAAAAAACATAATTGTGTGTTTAGTATAAGTGTGTTTTTTAATTAAAAAAAAGTGAGTAATTATTTGACACGTATGGTACATTTAGTACTATTTTATTTGATGAGACAGAAATTTCTCCCTTACTACCATTAGACTCTCTTTCTTTTCTCTTTACAAAAAACCCAAGGTTCTCCTCTTCATCTCTCTTGTAAGTTCGTTTAGACCCCTGTAAACTAAATTGTTTAACCTAATTAATTAACCAAGTGAATACTTAGGTTTATTATTCAGATCTAGGTTAAAACAATAACAATCATATCAAGTAAAGCAGCGAAAAAATAAAGAACACAAAGATATGATGACCCAGGAAAACCAAACCGGTAAAAAACCTGGGGAGGATTTACCTAGCTATCCTCAAGGTAAAATAGCAAATCCACTAGAAAGAATTGAAGTTTACACAATAGCGACTTAGACCACTAACATCCTATTGCTACCCAAGTGTAGGAAACTTACTACCACGACCCCATGATAGCTCCGAGACCACGGACTCCTTCTTTCCTTAACCTTTGCAAAACACAAACACCCCCGTTTGTGACTTTGAGATCCCACTCAAAGGTTTAGCAACACAAACTCTCCTGTTTGTGACTCCAAGACCACCCTTGAAGGTTTAGATCATCAGCACCTTTGATGACTAGAGAAGGCAGCAACTTCAACAACACCAGATCTTGAGATTCTTCAAGAAACAACACCGGTAGAAGTTATAAGAGAGGTTTTAGGAGCAAAACCCTAAATACAAAAGAGGCACACTCTTCTCTCTCTAAAAAGCCTTGTAAAAAACGTGCTTAGAGTTTCCTTTATATAGTGGGAGAAGTAGATTTGAAACCCTAATCCTTAATGGGCTAGAACTGCTGTTTGGGCCAACTTAAAATTCTGCAGATACGATTCTCGATCGGTCGAGCCTGTTTTTCGATCGATCGAACCAGGCAGATTCTGAAATCTTCTTTCTGCAGCTTACATGTTCTTGTGTGCTCACGATTTGCCAATTGTTCTAAGCTCTAAGAACCTAACATCTCTCAACCCTAAGTCCCAGCACCTTTGCTTTTCCTTAGTTGTTTCTTTCTTTTGTTTGCTCTAGATGTTTGATTTGGTTTGTGTTTTGAGGGTGGTGATTAAACTCAAATGTGATTTGCATTTTGGATTTGGTGTTTTGTTGCTCTAGGTTTTTTTTTGTTGGTGCAAATTGAATTCAAATGGGTTTTGATTGATTTGTAAGAAGAACACCAAAAAACACCAAAAACAAAACAAGAGAGAGAAGACAACCACTAATGCGCGTTCGTGCAAGAGAGAGAGGGAAAAAAAGCCATGCATGAGAGAGAAAAGAAAAAGGTTGTGTGTTGTACTATAAGTGGGTCCCATCATGCTTTTCGAAATATTTATAACAATATCATTAAGCATTGTTACTCAAATTGAAACTACCCTAAATATGTTCTCAAAATGTAGTGTTTAAACCCTAAATTGAAAACTGACTCAAACACTTTGGAATCTTGCTCAAACCCTTCTACCAAACACACTTTGTTTTTTGTCTACAGTTTTCATTATTTAAACATTAAAAATTGTTGTTTGAACTCACATTCCAAAAAAGCAAAAAAATTGGCTCATAAGCTATTACCAAACTCACACAAGGTTACAAATGGGTAAATGCAAGGGGTATGTATACTCCAAATACAACCCTTTAACTCTCTTATCACACTTTATTTATTTGTAAAATACATTTATTTAGCTTTTCACATCAATTCGTTTACTTTTGCATATTTAATTTCTGAACAATAATTCACTCCAAGTAAAATTCTAAACAAAATGGCAACTAGATAGGTTGGTTGCAATTGCCTTATTAATGATAGAAATTCCAAACCACAACATTTTTTGAAATAAAAATAAACAATCCCTCAAAGTTATCGTTTCATTGAGTACTTTATCAGGCCAGGAATATGAGTGTTCATAATGTAGTCTTCCCAGTCAATGCACTTTGTATCAAAGTTAAACAAATGCATGTCAACATCGTTCTCTCTAATCGTCACTCGCAGCTTTTCTGTGTTGGAGTCATCAAAGCTGTATGGAAAACAAAAGATTATTATCAGTGCATACATTGAAAACACGATTGAAAAATTAATATATGAAAATAAACAATACCTACGAGCCAGTAAAAAATGCATATGGTTTGTAGAGGTCAACCAATCGCATCACTACTTTGACCTTCCGGCTAAGAGTAATATATATGTCCCGATAATACAGGAAAAACACCAGATTTGCTAACCATAGCACCTTCAAAAAATAAAGCCAGGAAAAAAAAATAGTGATATTATAGTAATAGTATAGAGAATACACATATTGAGGGGATGTTTTCTCTGTGATATTGCATGCATAGTACTGTCTGATTCACAGGAACTTTTGCAAGGAAATGCTATTTTTTCTTTTTGTTGCAAGAATAAAATACCACTAAAAATAATTAACAGTCACGGCCGGCTGAATGGTGAAGCAAAAGATGCAACCACCTAAGGCCTCAAGTAAAAAAAAGGCCCCTAAATTTTAAATAATAAAGTTATTTATAATCAATAAATAAAATAATATTTTTTTTACCGGATGAAAAACAAATAAAAAATAGAGAACAATGCAACGTTCATAATATTTTTCATAACATTTTTACAACTAATACTAAGTAATAGGTTGTTACAGCTTGTTATTGTTGGCAAAAAATAATTATAATGATATTTTCAAATAGAAAACAAAAACAAAAACAACTTAAAACCTAGGATTTGTTGTAAAAAATATTGTGAATATTGCATGTCCAAAAAAAATAAGAATAATAATAAAAGTTTAGTTAGCAAACTTTTACTAGTTTTCATTTAAGTATACCATTAACGCCACTCTTTTACTTACCAACTTACCACTATTAATCTACCACATCAACAAATATGAAAAATTTTATCAATTTTTTTTTTGTCTATAAAATTTCTAAAATAAGAAAAAAATTCAACGTAATTCATGTTAATTAGCAGTAATTTTACAACTAAAATAAGAAAATCAATTTTCGCCTTAGGCCCTAAAATGCATCAAGCCGCCCCTGTTAACAGTGTTTGGTGGCCAAATACCTTCAACGGCAGTTTATATCGAATAGCCATGTATGCTTGAAACATAGCAATATTGCTAAAGACTGTCAACTTGCTGACTTTGATTGACTTTCCATTTCTACCAGTCCATGGATTTTGAGTGAAGTGCAGAGAGATTAAATCTGAAAGACTAGAGAGTTTCATCGGATTTCTCATTGAAGAACCCACCTGGAAGATGATCTAAGAAGACTTATTAGCATGAGCTACCACGGCCATAATCATAGAATTTACCACCATATCTGCTGGTATCTGCATGACTTTCAAAATTCAATATTGGAAGATCGTTGAAAAGACTAATATGGGCAAACACAAGCTTAAAATCCAGATGAATAGATTTGTCTACACGTGCTTGCTTAAAGAGTGAAGAATGAATTTAACTCAACATCCATGATTGTCTTAGGATGGCCAAGAAAGCATTTCAATTTCCCTTTACCTCAGGCAGCAATTACACCATCAATGGTTCTGTAACAAGAAAATTAAATTTAACCAAGCAAGATTCAATCACGAATATAGGGGGGGTAAAAAAAAAAAAACAAAAGGACCAATTCAATGTTATATTGTTGAATTTTTCTTTTCATAGGTAAATAATGGAGAGGGGAAGGTGAGGTTCAAACCATAAGGCACTACAAAGAATGTCATTAACACTAAATAAACTATTACTTGAATCCCATTATTTTGTTGATCACCTAATATTCTTAATTAATTATTATCCAACCAAACGTAAATAATAATTTCACAAAATTGTGAACTTCTATAATTCCGTATCAAATTATAATTACCTCACGCCTTCAATCCAACCTGAAAATGGCTCTTTGTAAGTACTGGTTATCATGGTGGCGCGTATGATAACTACAGGTAAATTCTTATTAAAGTGTCCTAAAAGCATTTCCCCCAATGCCTTCGTATACACGTAGGTGTTGGCCATCCATATAGTTTCGCACTAGCAATTAATAAAAAGAAACAAATAAAATTAACAAAAAAGGGGGGGGGGGGGGGGGGGGGGAATCATGTGGAGAAAGACTTTAAAATTACTTCACAAAATGTTTTGAGTAAATATATATTATGTTATTTTGAAATGTTATTAAAGCATATAACATATTTTGTAAGATTCTTAAAAACCTTTTGGTGCCAAAATCCTTCATGGTTGATGTGATTTCTTCATTCGTGGCACCTTGTACTCGTAATCTATCTAGGTATTCCTCCACAAGTTCTTTTTCGACATTGCTATCTAATCTTGAAGTTCCCTTTAGCATGTCTCCCATGTAAATTGGGCTCTCTAGTATGTACCCGCCCTTCTCGCCACACACATAAGCTGTGAAACAACATCAATAGTCTATTGAAGAGCTCATATTTTACGATTGCAATGAAGAATATGGGTAATCAAAGTAGCTTATTAGTGTATAAGGGCAGTAATAAAGTCTACACTGACCAGTTGATACATGGAGAAGGACCTTCAACTTAATACATTTCTTTGCAAAGCTCAAAACATGCAAAGCTAGCTCCAAATGTGTTGATGCCCAATGCAACGTCTTATCTTAAAATGGAAAGAAAGCATTAGAAAATATTACCGCCCAGCAGATTAGCCCAATGTGGGGTTTACCAAAACTTCATTGCTGACTCGCCAGTTCTCATAATTAAAAGTAAAAAGAAGAAAAGAAAAAAGAAGATTGAAATAAAGAAATAAGGTGGAAGCTAGTTGGAGTTGGACTACACTACTTACATATGGATAGAGAAATCGGTGCCCACCAATGCTTCTTAATTGTTATAATCTGGTCGTTGCAGCCTTAAAAATCAATTTAACATTCTTAAATTCATATTTAAACAACATCATAACATCAATATCAGTTTTTATCAAATCATAGTTTCAACAACCATGCAGAAAATTAAATGTATAATCCTCTATCAACTTGAAACTATTATCTCTAATTCCAAAACGCACAAAACATGTTATACAGATTCGAAATGAAGACCGCTCTGATACCAATGTTAGGAAATATATATGTTTGCATCGCATACAAAACATACGCAACGAAAAATAAATGGATCTACTTCTTTCGCAATTGATAACATGCACTATGTAGGTTTCAGAATATAAGAACAAGAGAGTGTACCTTGATTCGGTGAAATTCAAAACCGAATGAAGAAGTACTCGGGAACACTTTCAATCTTCACTCCAATTCCACTTGATGCCCAAGATGTGTGGTCTCTCAATCAGTTCTATGTTTTCTAGAGAGAATATGAAAGAGTGTCGTTCTTCCTTATATTATCTTATTCCTTAAACATACAAACCATTTTATTCTATATAAAATTCTGTATGTTTCTCTCCACATAACTGATTATCTAATTGGGCTAGCCTTTTGGGCCTTCCTAATTGGGCTTTAGTGTGTGGTTTAGAGTGTGACCAAAAAGGAACAAATAAGACACTAGCTCCAATGGGCCTTGGGCTTTTCTGTCAACTCTTGACAAATCCAAAGTTACCATTAATTATATTTAATACCACTATATAAACATAATTGCACTCTAGGCCTCATTAATAAATTATATCCCAAGACTTTATTATACATACAACCCCTTCATAAAATATTCGTAGTAATACAAAGTCATGAATATAGACTGCCACTTTGTAAATTACTACATCTTAATCCTTGAGTACCCGGTTTAATCCTTTTGAGTTATTCACCATATATTTATAAAATCCAATTTCATAAATATATACTTTAGTCTTACTAAAGTGGTTAGGCCTAACTATCTAAATAACTGTACCCATTAAACTTATCTCAAGGGAATATTTTATATCTCCGTTAAGAGACTATGAATTCCATTTTGAGAATATATGTTCCATTAACACTAAATGTGGCTGCTCAACATACTGAGGTTTTGACCGTTACTTTAGATCTCACTCCTGATATATCAAAGTAACCTACATTTCATGATCAGGTCCATTATTCTCTCAGGATTAAGAGTTCATGTGAATACAAGTCGTGAGATTTATTATTCAATTGACAGTAGTTAGGAGAATAATAAATCTCATAGCGGTCCAGTTCAATATGTCTTAACTCTTAAAACATATCAACATATTAACTAGAAGTCACCACTTCCATAATCAAGACAAATCATCGTAGTTAATATGTTATAGTCTTCGCAGATGAAATGCCCAATTTCATCACCGACTACGAACCAAAATTCTGAGTTTACAAAGAACTTGTGATCTATATCTTCTATGACTAAATCACATAAATCACATACTATGCATCTCATGGACTATTTGATAATGTCTGAATATTCATGTTACCATTATTTTAGATAAGAATAAAACAACTTTATTAAATACAATATTAAGTCATACATCACTTCTCACATAATGTCATACATAATATCATACATAGCATCATACAATAGGATTTAAGGGCACATATCCTAACACAGAGTCCGACGAATATCAGAAACATCCGAAGGAGAAGGTGGAGGAACATCATCAGTAGCAATAGCAGGATTAGCAGACGTCTTAGCTGCAGGAGCATCTGTAGAAGAAGAAAGAGGTGGAGTGACACCAGAAGGCTCTACCCTAGGACGCTTAGAGCTAGCTCGAAGTTGAGCAGCCCTTTGCCTCAAAAAGGTAGCACCTAAAGGAGTAATAATGTGTACGGGCTCAGAAGCAGGATAATCACCTAAACCGAGATGAAAGAGAATCCTATGAATAAAAACAGGATAGAATAAAGCATGAGCTGTAGAACTACTCCAATGTACCTCGTTTAAAGAACGAAGAAAAAAACAGGAAAGAATAAAGCATGAGCCGTAGAACTACTCCAATGTACCTCGTTTAAAGAACGAAGAAACAGGTGAGGAAAACTAATAGGAGCATCAGTAACAAGAGCATACAAAAAGACACACCGCTCAATAGGAATAGTATGAAGATGCGAAATAGGCCACAAGAAATGACAGGCAATCCTAAACAAAAGATAATGAAGCTCAGAGAGCTCAGCAGACGTGATCCGAGGATCAGAACCCCACTGGATAGAAGATCCAGTGATGTATGACATCACGTCATCAAGAGGCAGAGACTCATCATAAGAAAAGACGGGATGATCAACAATAGGCACCCCAAGAGCATCAGACACTACCGAAGGGGTAATGCGATACTCCATATCTCGTAACCAAACCTTAACTAATGTGTTGATATCATAGACGTGGATAGAGAGTTTCGAATAGAACTCTCTAATCAAGGTAGCCGGAGGAGGATGATCTATATCCAATAAAGGTAACCAACCCTGACGCTCAAAGTTACGTTTCACCTCAGGATCAACCTCATCTAGAATGACCCTACGCTCACCCCAAATTTGACGCCTAAGGTTCAGGGTCTCCTATGTCTCTTGGTTCTTCTTACTAGGAAACTGATCACTATCAAAGGAGGGAGAAGGAACAGCAGTCCTATGGGCTCTAGTTTTCCTAGGCATGGTGCTAAGAACAGAAAAGAGAGACACAGAAAGAGGAGAGCAAAAACAAAAACTAAGAGCAGACTGCAAGTTAGCACAGCATAAAATATAGAAATATCAATCTATATGATGCATGAACAAAATATGCAAATGATGCATGAACTAATGCAGTGACATAGGTCAATTATGATCCAAATTAACAAAATTGGCTTGAGCAGAAAATTTAAAAAAAATACCCAATTTGGGAAAAACCCAATATTTCAAAACACAACAAATTGAGAAATTGATCATCACAACAGTTAAATAACACAATACAATGATCAAATTAATCAATCTAACAAGCCAATTTCATCAATTTAAATTAAATTGAACAAAATCCCCAATTTCATCAATTTCAAGCCCTAAATTTTCAAGTTTCCCACAAAACACCAATTTAATCAAATTAAACCACTTGTAGTACTTGTATATGGTGTCCCCACAAAAACCCATGATTAATTTGAAAGAAAAACACCCAAAATCAATGCCAAAAATACCAAAAACTCTAAATGCCGAAAATATCCAAAATGCATGAAAATTATGCATGAAAAATGAAAATAAAATCAAAAGGAGGGGCAAAAGAGTCTTACCGGCCTTGGGAGAAAGATTTGGTGCAAAAAGAACGGAGGAAAACGACAAAAACAGCAAAGATTGGGTTGACCGGTTGGTAGAGAGTGAAAAAGAAATTTGAATAGTGTTTGAAAAGTGAAGAACACGTGAGAAAAAATCCTTTTTTAAAAACATTCAGCCCGATTTTCGATCGATCGAAAAATAGATTCGATCGGTCGAAAATACCTTCGATTGATCCAACACCAATAGAGAACCGATCGAAACAACCCGAGACTTTCCAGAGATTTTGAAAACATTTTCGATCGGTCGAAAAACAGTTTCAATCGATCAAAATTCTGGAAAAACAAATTTTTTGAAAAACAAACCAAGTTCAGTGATGAAACTCCTCAAAGCATTAGATTTTATGAGAAAAATGCATGAGTATGAGTTGAAAAGTTTTCCAAAAACACATGTATTTATCCCAGATCTCTCAAAAGAAGATTTTCTCTTAATACCCCTCAAAAACTCTAAACAAACAAACATGTTTTGCAACAATTTCCAGAAATTTTCCAACTTGGTTGGTCAGACCAAAAACACACAGTATCATGTACACAGTTTAGCAAAGAATAACTTGTGTAGTGTGTGCAACTAGCATAAGCTTGAGAAACATGTGAGGTGATATGCACATAGAGATCAATCACAATTTTTACAAAATTCATCACATGAAATTGAAAGAAACTATAACTTAAAGAGTTACATCATATAACTCTCACATCTCCTAGAATAAAAGCTTGCAATCATGTAAGTTTCTTGATTTGCCTCATAATGTACACACCAATTTTATTTAATTTGAATTAATTATAGCCCAATAATGTACACACCAATTTTAGCATTTAATCTGAGGCTACACCTTATGTTCTTTTTGTGCATGTGCTACACTTTCTCGAGCACAAAATCTTACGATATGCACTAAGGTGTTCATGATTGGCTAATAAATAGTGGTGAGATGGTTATTTCTGCCTTTCTCAATAAGACCAAGTCCGACAATCAAAGGCATGTGACTTCAAGATCAAGATCATGTGATCAAAAACTATAAACATCTTTCCCACACAACATGCACTACAAAGTTTAAACTAGTAAAGTGCAATAAAATAAGCTCATCCAAGCTAAACAAAGTATATAAACATGTTATGTAAAGATAATATGGCCAACTTTGATTATAAATCCAAGATATATAATACAAAACACATAAAAATCTTTTTGGTTTTAAAAAAATTTTATGACCAAAACTAAAAATACACATTATGATAAATAATTAACAATGCAAATGCAATGCATGACAATGCTTAACCAAGCTATAGAGGGTACACAAACAAGAAATATCAATTTCTTAATTAACTCATGAGTACATGTACAAACTAGTACATACTCAAACAAAATTATAAATAGCTTAGCACTTATATAACACATACTATTCAAGTTTCTCCATAATGTCAAGCATGTTCTAAATCAAGAGAGAGATATTATAATTCATGTAATCCTCAAAAAAAAAAAAAATTAAACTAGACACAAAATAAAATATTTTTGTCTTTTTGAAATTTTTCAATGTTTTTGGATTTTTTTTTTTTAATAAAAAACAACCTAAAAAATAAAACAACCAAAAAACAAAAACAAAACATGTCCACAAACAATTGAAAGAATTAAATCAGGGACAAGTTAGCAACACTCACCTTAGAGAATCTTTTCTCACCCATATAACACGAGTCTTCGGCTTTGTAGGTAAAAATCCATGAGAAGCAGAGTGTATTTGAGGGATTACACCAATCTTCTGAGAAAGACTGAAATCCTGCAAATTCCTTTCACAAGCCAACAAGCTCAAATTTTTCAAAAGAATATGAAACAATTTATATGGACTTATGGCAGGAGAAATATCATCACATGTCCTAAATTGAAATACAGAAAGCTTAAATTTCAATTTATGACAATTAGGACGAATTTGACTGGAGACACCACAAAAATGACAAACAGGAACAAATTTAGGAACATCAGTATTCCAAACAGCAAATCTAGTCTTAGATTTTGGTCTTTGCCTCAACAAAGAACAATTTGGTCTAATATGACCAACACCACAAAGGTGACTAGTAGGCACAAAAACAGATTTATTATGCACACTAGCAATAGGTTTAGACATAGGTTTAGAAATTTCAGCGTCTCTATTAGAACTTTTACCTTTGTCCAACCTAGCAAAATAAGCCTTTTCTTTATTATTCCTCTTGAAATGAGGAATATAAACTTTTTCAGTTTTAGGCTTAAGAGAAACAGAAACACTTCTGTTATCAGCAGCAAGCTTGGTACTAGTCAAATTTTCAATTTTAGCTTTAGATTCAACTAACTCTTGTTCCAAGCTTTTCATCTTCTCATCTTGAGAGGAAATTTGATTTCTCAAAAATTCATTCTTTTTATTTGAATCATCTAATCTCACAATCAATTCCTCTTTTTCAAGATTAGCCAATTTTAACTCTTCCTTGAATTTCTTAGCAATTCTCACGAATTTCAATAATTCCTTATGGAGAATTTCACTGGCATCAATAAAATCAACAGTGTCCTTTTTATTCAAATCATCACAATCAAAAACAGTAAGACACTTAAAATTATCCATGATAATAGAGATCAAAGATCAACTCTTAGATCAAAAAATCTAAAACAGAAGAGCTACCCGCTCTGATACCACTTGTTAAATTGTTTAGATCCCTGTAAACTAGATTGTTTAACCTAATTAATTAACCAAGTGATTAACTTAGGTTTGTTATTCAGATCTAGGTTAAACACAAATAATCATAAACAATAAAGCAACAGAAAATAAAGAACACAAAGATCTGATGACCCAGGAAAACCAAACCGGTAAAAAACCTGGGGAGGATTTAACCTAGCTATCCTCAAGGTAAAATAGCAAATCCACTAGAAAGAATTGAAGTTTACACAATAGCGACTTAGACCACTAACATCCTATTGCTACCTACTTGTAAGAAACTTACTACCACAACCCCATGATAGCTCCGAGGCCACGGACTCCTCTTTCCCTGAATTCTTCAGCAAAGCACAAGCAACACCTGCTTGTATATCTTGAAGCTCTTTTGTTGTTTTGCAACTGTATGATTTACCAATCTCTTGACATGAATCTTGAGTTTGGAAACCCTAAATATATGTGAAGGTAAACACCTCTAGATCTAACAAATAGATTCACAAACACAGCATTCAGAACTCTAAAAACTTGGCTAGGGTTTTCCCTTATATACTTAGGGCAAAACATAAAACCCTATACATTAAATGGGCTAGGGCTAAGTTGGAAATTTTTTGCAGAAAAACGTTCTGCATGATTTTCGATCGGTCGATCTAATTCTTGATCGATCGAGTTAGGCAGAAGTGCACAGTAAATTCTGCAGTTAACTCGATTCCAACTTTACATAAAAAGCCATACTTTGAGCAAGTCTAACACACAACTTAAAGAATGTTTTAATCATGGTTTGCCAACATTACAAATTGAAGTTCTAATACCTTAGTTCCTAAATCTTAGAACCTAACAGTATACATTGTATCACCGTATGTTGTAGTCTCTTTTTTCACCACAAAATAAGGCAAAGTTAAATCTTGGTCTCAAAGTACAATAGAAAGTGGTTTCCAAGCTCTTGGCAGAGTTCTTCCTTTCCCATGGTGACTTATAGGCTCCCAAAAGTGTAGAGCTCACACACCTTCAGGGAAAAAAAATCTTGTTAATTTCCTTAAAGAAATAGAAAAGAAAATTTCCTCTTAATAGATTAAATAATCTCTTTCTCTAGTTTCACCATTCAAAAGTTGAATTTAGTAAAAATGAGATCATATGCAGTAGTGTGAGCATTTTGGTTGGCATTTGTTTTTGCTACCAAACATACATAACTAACACTCATATTTTTCCATTTCATGCATAAATATACTGAGCATACATGACATGCACAAAACATGCTATCGGAATAAATACATATTGTGAAACAAATTACAAATATTGAGATCACATAAGAAATTACACTATATGGTTGCACACATCCTTAATGAATAGTATAAACTCAATGAAATGTAGCAAACTACAGGGTACAGACTTGCTCATTAGGTAAACTGTGTAATGCCCTCAAACTATGCAATAGGTGAGAAGAAAACCACCAGGGTGGATACTAATACCTACCTTCATTATGTAAGCAAGAGTATTGCGGACAATAACTTCAAGAACCTTGATCTTTTTCTCAATACTAACATACTAATATTCAGAGGAACATTAAACTTTATTGGGTATAGCTAACTAAACAAAGACCAAATCTAACTCTTAATTACCAGTTCAAAATATCCAAAACCATATTAAACCAAATATCCAAAACCAAACCAAATCAAAAGAACTACTCTAAGTAGAAACCAGTTCTAACTAAAATAGCTTTATTTAAACCACCTAAACATTTATCACAAAGTTAATGCATAATTCATGCATTTTTTCTAATTTTTTATTTACTATATAAATAAAACTTTTTAAAAAAAGTTCCAAAAGTATAATGGTTGAGGGAAGAAAGTTTGCCAAGGTAAGGGAGAAATGAGAATTCAAATAAGTTGAACTTCAAGGTATGAAAATAAAAAGAGAAAATTTACTTAGTGTTGGAGTGCGCTCCAAACCAAGAAGGTGTTGCATTTAGACCAAAATACCTGATGCACAACCAAAATACCCAAATATAAATTATTAATGACATCCAAATTTTAAAAATTAAAAACAAAACTTTACAAGGATTTCGGCAATCTAACCATGTGTGAAGACTCTGATTTATCTTTCTCTGTTTTATAGTCTCAAATCTCTATATCGCTAATTTAAAAGCCCCAAATTTTCCTTGTTTCATTCCGAAACGGTTTTTAATTTCAACAGCTCATACATCTTTGCAGTTCTGCCTTTTCAACAACTGCCATTGAAGGCTTGCAGACAAAAAAAAAAAAAGTAAGAAGGAAGAAGGAAGAAAAGAAAAACCAAATAGAATTTAGAGAATGAACATGAAATTGAAATAAGGCGAATGAAGAGAACAATAAACTGATGAAATTAAAGAGACATTGGAATTTCAAGTGCATTCTCAAAGGAAAAAATGTTGCGTGGATCTTAGTTAAAAACTAAGTTTTGAACTTTACTCTTAAATCTCTTTTAAAAATTCAAAGCCTTGCTTTTAGTAAGTTAGCCCCTTACAAAGCACCAGATACCTCAAGCAAGAGATATAAATTAGTTACAACTTCACCTTATCAAAATAAAGCATAAGCATTCCTTCTGATTGCCTCTATCTAAACCAAGCTTGCTAAAGGAAATTGTTAGATCCTACACCAAACGTATCTTTAATGCATTTTATAAACATGCTATCTTTTATAGACAACATTGGCTTCTTTTTAAAAGTAAGTCACTGGTTCCTGAGATATAATAACAGAGAATATAGGCATTGCAAACCAAATATTTTCGAAGGAAGGAGACTTGGGACAGTTGACACAAATCATGATTTTTTGAAACACCTAGAAGATGTATGTAACTTGTCACCCATAAACCAGTAGACTAACCCACCCCAGCCCCTAAATTATGAAATACAAAAAGATAAAAGAAAAAAATGAAGAACAGTTGGACATCAAAGAAGAAAAGGAATAGGAGGAAGAGAGAGGGAGAGTACCACTAACAACACATTCAAAGTATAACAAAACAGAGAGTAACAGTTACATCAGCTTTCTTGTCTTACACAACAGCGAGCATCACAATTTGTTTTAAAGAATCTCATGCCCAAACATTTTCTTATGTTGAGTTTAATTATAGATATCTACGAAACTAATGAAGATTCTCTGCCTCTCACATTCAATATATGAATGACTTATATAATCTCTCTAATGGGCTATTTCAGGTTATCAGATCTTCTACCTTTAATGACTAAGTTGAAATCACGTCTACTAAACATTTGAAATCTAAAACCATATTATAGTAAAATTGGTATTGCACACTATAAATAACTTGAAAAAATTATCAAGAGGGAGAATCTTTCCAAGCTTAAAATTTAAAAGTTTGGAGGACTAAAGATAGAAAGCTCTAGTATGGATTTAGGAACTAATTTATGTGGGAAAAAAATCATGCCACATGAACACATCTTTAGGAATTCTATCAAACAACTTGTCAGAAAACAACAAATCCAGGAAAGACTTCTATTTTGAATTCTTTCAAACTCAACTTGATTTGCCTCCATCTAAAACAAACTTTCTAACAAAGACTGCCTAAAATCACTAAAATGAGTAGCACTATAGACCACACAAGCTATATATTGATTACTAGCTTAGGCATTGCAAAGCTAATTAGTGCTGTCAATTTCAAAAACTTAGCAATCTCAAATTTCAAAAAAGAAAAAATACTAATTGTAATGAATCTTGGAAATGATCACTCAAAACCAAAACAATCTAATTCAAGTCAGAACTAACACAACAATAATTTAAAATGTTAAAAATTAACAACCAGCCAAATTACCTATCAGCGGCATGCTAATGGAATCCTAACTCAAAACCAAATCTAATTGAAATAACTAAATCTAAACCAATCTAGCCAAGAAGTTCAAACCTAAATCATATTCAATCCCCACATTTGAAAACGAAAAGGGGCGGGAAAAAAAAAACAATAACTTTAACGATTACAGGTATATGGCCTGTCTCTCTGTGCTTTAGGGACTCTATATGATGTTCGAGTAGAAAGACCTAAATAAGACTGAAAAACGAAATAAATATTAGAAATAGAAATACCCAATGATTTCAATTCTATACTTATTTAATCTCAATTGTTTGTAAAGATCAGAAACAGAAGAACAAAAACTGAAATCAATATTTTTAGTGATTTCTGTAATCTAAAAAACAAAACAAAAGCAATAAAATTGAGAAAACAAACATTTTGATAGAGAACCCAAAAACCTAAAACAAAAACGAATCAAATCTAAACATATCAACAAAAAACTCAATTAAAAGTAACATTTCATACCCAAATGGCCAAATCTAAAAATAGGAAAAAAAATTGTACCGGTGCCAATTCTGACGATTTGGGTGGCAGATATATGGCCTAACATAGTTGATGGTCGATAGTTTTTTTTCTTTTGGTGTGGTTGTAGTTCCAGTGGTCCAAGTCTGGCGAGGGAACAGATAATGGCTAGCCTTAGATATTTATTTTCTCTCATGGCACCTACAGACTCTGCTTGGTTCTTCTACCTCCATATCCCTTAATCAAAACCAAATCTAGCCCAAATCCAATCTAAATCATAATTAACACGCAATTGATTCTCCAAATAAAACCAAAATCCCTATTTTTTTAAATTTAAAACAAAACTTTACTAGTAGCAATTCCAGTAGTCTGATAGTGGGTGGAGTGGAGGCTTATGGTGATGGTAGAACTTGTGGTGGCACCCCTCTCTCAATCCATGGTGCGTTAACAGTCTAACGCTTATTCTTCCTCTTCTACCAAAAAAATTCCAATCAGTTGCTCTCTCTGAACAATAATTTCTCTGTATGTGGGTAGAAATCTATATGGGCAAGTTTGCACTTTTTTGTAGAGAAGATAGTGCAAACTGCAAAGCAAATCGGCAAGGAAGGGTTTTTCTTTTGGCCGTTTGTGTTTAACGAATGGAAACAGCAGTTGCTTTTGTCTAACGTTTGGTTTTGAGTCTTATTTTTGTTATTTATAGTAAGAGGCTTTCAAACGGTGTTGTAAAAGTAAAAGTTAAAATTTAAGATTATTGATATGATGTATTATGTAGGCCTTTTAACTTAAATCTATATACGCGTCAGTTTTTAAAGTGGTATTTTTTACAACATGGCAACACAACCTTAATTGTAGGGAAAAGCTTCTACTATTATATATAGTATATGATTAATTTGCATGCATCAACGTTATCTGTTAGGACATATGTGAATCATGTTAGGAACATATGTCAATATAGAATTGGCTAATTCTTTGACAAAACACATTTTATTTGTAATTAGGTAGATCTTAGATGTGTTTAATGCTTCAAAAAACAAGGTTTCAAGTTCAAGTGTTAAAACCATGCAAGTCTGTCCAAGAATCAAGTGAAGAAGTGCTGGAATTTAAAACTTGGCAGCTAGTATCTACCAAGTTTTAAAAAGCTGTTTAAGCCCGATGCTCGACAACTGCTCGATAAATAGGGTATCTATCGAGATTTAAGGAATTCAAGTTTTCAGTTTTAATTCTCATCCAATCCGTGTATAGATGTTTGGGCCTTCTTTTCTCACAACTCTAAATATATACAAGGATTGTTTTAAGGGCTGTCACAGATGATGCAACTCAATGAAAAAGTTTTTCACAAGCATAATGTGAACTAGACATATGCCCTACTTTATTTTTCTCTTGAAGAAGCTGCTGCATTTTGTACGTCATCGGGTTTTGTGACCAAGGAGCTTCATGATCTTCATCGTGTGATGAATTGAAGAAATTTTCAGCTAACATCTTTCTCAAGTTGGTGATTAAGTCGCATACTAGGATCCGCGCATCTATTGGTTAGTCACGTACTGGGAGCCGTGCATTAAAAGGAGAGATTGTCACTATAGAACAAGTCCAATTGGGTATTAGGGTAAGGGTTCAACTATAGGTTGGTATAATATCTTCTGCTATTATATATAGTATATGATTAATTTGCATGCATCAACTTTATCTGTTAGGACATAAGTGAATCACATTTGGAACATATATCAATATAGAATTGGCTAATCCTTTGACAAAATGCACTTTACTTGTAATTGGGTAGATCTTAGATGTGTTTAATACTTCAAAAAACAAGGTTTCAAGTTTAAATGTTAAAACTATGCAAGTCTGTCTAAGAATCAAGTGAAAAAGTGCTGGATTTTAAAACTTGACAGCTAGTATCTACCAAGTTTTAAAAAGCTGTTTAAGCCCGATGCTCGACAGTTGCTTGATAAATAGGGTATCTATTGAGATTTAAGGAATTCAGGCTTTCAGTTCTAATTCTCATCCAATCCGTGTATAGATGTTTGGGCATTCTTTTCTTACAACCCTAAACATATACAAGGATTGTTTTAAGGGTTGTCACAGATGATGCAACTCAATGAAAAAGTTTTTCACAAGCATAATGTGAACTAGACATATGCCCTACTTCATTTTTCTCTTGAAGAAGCTGCTGCGTTTTGTACGTCATCGGGTTTTGTGACCAAGGAGCTTCGTGATCTTCATCGTGTGATGAATTGAAGAAATTTTCAATGAACATCTTTCTCAAGTTGGTAATTAAGTCGCATACTAGGATCTGCACATCTATTGGTTAGTCACGTACTGGGAGCTGTGCATTAAAAGGAGAGATTGTCACTATAAAACAAGTCCAATTGGGTATTAGAGTAAGGGTTCAACTGTAGGTTGGTATAAAATACTGGGATTCCTTTACTTGTAACCGCTTATTGTGATAATAGTAGATTCTCGAGAGTGGTGACCTTAAAATCACCCAGTGAGGTTTTTGCGGTGTAAGTTTTCCCCATTTATAAACAAATCACCGTGTCAACTTTATTTTCCGCTACATTTTATTTTAGTTGGTGATTTGTTTATGCTGCCATGCATATTGTATGTTAATTTGATTAATTAATCAACTTGGCTAATTAATTTGATTGAGTTACCAAATGGGTAAATACATTCTTGGCCTATCAAGTTGTATCAAAGCGGACACACTTTAATTAGGTTTTAATATTTGTGGTGTTATCTATTGACCCCTGTTTGTCATAGATAGAGGATAGTCTTTTATTATACCTCCTTTATTTGATAGGACTAACTATGCATACTAGAAAGTACATATGAGAGCTTTCTTGCAGTCTTTAGATGAGAAAGTGTGGCAAGCTGTGGAGATAGGCTGGACCAAGCCAAAGGAAGCACCGGCCGATTAGGATGATGCTAAGATCAAGGCGGCAAACTGCAACAGTAAGGCATTGAACGCTTTATTCAATGCGGTCACAAATGAGGAGTTAAAGAAGATATCCTCCACTGAAACTGCGAAAGAAGCATAGACCATTATCCAGATAACCTATGAAGAGATCAAGATGGAGGAGGATGAGTCATTTGATGAGTTCTATGCCAAGCTCAAGGACATAGTGAACTCAGCATTTAATATTGGGGAAACCATTCCCAAACCCAAGATTATTAGAAAGGTGCTTAGATCTCTACCCGAGAGATTTCATGCCAAGATCACCACAATAGATGAATCAAAGGATATTGACAAAATTCCTTTAACAGAGTTGGTTAACAATCTGCAAACTTATGAGTTGGCTCTATCTAGGATAGGAAAATCGAGCAAGAGCAAGAGCAAGAGCATGGCACTGAAGGCCAAGAGCAGTGACACAAATAAGTCTTCAGACAATGAAGATTCTAAAATGAAGTCCTACATCATGAAGCAATTCAAGAAGTTCATGAAGAATGCCAATGGAAAGGGCTTTGACAAGGACTATAGGCAATCTAGTTCTTCTCAAATTAAGAGCTAAGACAAAGGGAGCATGGATGCTAGGGATGGCAATCAGTACACTATTCCCTCAGGACCAAAATGCTTTGGGTGTCAAGGCTTCGATCACATAAAACAAGAGTGTCCTACATATCTCAAGACCTTTGGGAAGAGCAAGGCACTTACTGCTACTTTAAGCGACGCTGAGCCTGAAAATGATTCTGACAATGAGGATGATGGAATCTTGAATGCCTTCACTGCCACTGTAAATCGTACTGAGGGGATTGTTGAAGATATGGATGATGAAGAGGACTTGGTGGACTCTAAGTTCGAGAAAATGGACGATCAAGATGTATCCATACAGCCTATGAAAAGTTGTATAAGGTTTCTAAGAAGCATGAGAAACTATATAGGCTGGCCACCAAGAAGCTCTGTGATTTGGAACTTGATCGAGAAAATCTTTCCATAAAGTTTGATGAAGTCAATCAGACCATTAGAGCACTGTGGTTTGAGAACCGGCAGAACTAGTTTAGGGTATAATTTCTCTTCTCCTAATATTGCTTCTTCTAGTACTACTGTTTTTTTTTTTTTTCTCCTGCTAATAATGTTGAATCTGAGAACACTGAAGTCAAAATTGTTTTAGCTAATGAGAACATAGACAAGGGTAAATCTATCTTAGGACCAGCCTTAAAACTTACTAAGAAAGAGCTTAAAAACCCTAGGGCTAAGAAGGGAAATACCCAAAAGCCTAAACAGAAAAAGCAACATCTCTATCATCACTATGGAGCAACTAGACATACTTGACCTAATTGCTATAAGTGGTTAGCCACTTAACAGAGCAACAATATGATCTCATCGAGAAACCAGAATCAGTTTCCATCCTCATTTGCTACTCTTAGAGATCTACTCAAAGCCCTCATGTTCCTTTCGAACTTGAACGGTTTCAATTCTTCCCTCTCACCGCCGGTTCAAGGGTTTGCACAAAGGAAAGGTTCCTTCAAGGCATAGAAAGAAAAAGGCTCTAAGTGATTCAATCACTTTTCTTTCTTTCCCTCTCTTTTTTTTGCTTGCATTACTTATATGATTTGCTTTCTTGTTATTGAGTCAGTCTAGTTTTATATTATTTAACATATTTTTTCTTGTATGTTTTTAGTTTTGCTTTATTTTGTTTTTCATAAAAATAAAAAAATTTTGAAAAATCAGAAAAATACAAAAACAGTGTCTGGTAGTTGTGTACCTTGGATGGCCAGTGAAACAAAGTTTTCTAAACTTTGTATCCCTTATAGCTTAGATGAGCATCTCTATACACAACCAAGCAAGTAAACTTTGTGGCTTGTGTTTGTGATAAGTAAGATTAAATTATCTCTTGTACTTAATACTTATATCACTCTTTTTTACAGGAAGGACTAGAAAATCCTAAGAGAAAGGCATAAATAACCATCTCACCACTGTTGCCTGCCAATCATGAAATGACATCTGTATGTTTCGACATAGCAAAAGTGCAATGTCAAAAAACTTAACGTAATTGGGTATTTCTTTTCTATCTCTTATATGCCCATGCATGATATGCTTAAAAAGAAAATATACAAAGAAAAATAAAAGCAAAAAAAAAAAAAAAAAACAAACAAACAAACAAACAAACAAAAACAAAATGCTTTTTATATGATTGCAAGCATATCTTCTAGGAGATGTGGGAGTTATAGGATGTACCTCGAAGGTGATAGTTCCCATCAAGCAGTTATGATTATGTATGAGTTAAAGTGATTTTCTCATACATTTGATCATCATAACATGTAAACACTTATGCAATCTTGCGATGTTTTTCACACACAACACGCAATATTCTTTGCTATTCTTGATACATGTGCAGGTACAATGTAATTTGACCATCACAAGGAATACATATGTTAATGTATGCTCACTAAACTATCTTGACTTATTTTTGAAATATAAAATTGGTTAAACTTGTTTAGTGTATGTGTGTGTTTGGAATCTAAATGCTGAACATTTTTCTTGTTGAGAGATGATTTTGAGAGCTTAAAATGTTGTTTGGATCTTTGGTTGAGTAGCATGTTTGATTGCATTCATATTTGTGCTTTTCTCTTTCTTGAAAAACTATTTTTAAGTAATCTCGATAGCTTCTCGATATCTCTCGACAGCTTCTCAATATCTCTCGACAGCTAGGCTATCTATCGAGCCTTTTTGTGTTTTGTGAATGTTTTTTTTTTTAATCTACAAGTTAGATTTCAAGGCGTATGTAGCCAAGAATACAAACAGACAAACAAAAAAAATCAAGGCTTACTGGTTATGGTTATGGCAATTGGCAAGGCATTAATGGTTACAAAAGTGAGTTTAGCTTATTTTCAGTATTTTTTTTAACTAACTGTCTCCTTTTGTTTTTGATGAAGCCAGAAATCGTCAGTAAGTCACACAGTCCTCGCGTGCTCGAGACAACACCTACTAAACAAAAAACAAAGAAGATCTTGTAGAGAGTACTAGTGTGGTATCGGTCAAATACCCTCCGAAGGTCAAGTTAGAGAACTTTCACTACTCTAAAGTGCTAAAACTTGAGGAAATCATCCATTCCGTGGTAGAGAGGGTTTTTCCTTGTGGGGAAGATCCTCATTAAGACGCGTATCTTGCGAGATCCTTTCTTTGTAGGAATCCTCTTGATTAGGGTTAGCCGTGAGGCGTAAAATATTTCTTTACATACTCATGCATGGAGGCCAAGCAAAGTCTTGTTAGACACGACAAAGGTTTCTTTATACCCGTCAACTTCTCTCCATCAGCTTCTTATCTAGTCTAGGCGTTCTGATCGTCTTATGGTGGAGTCGTCGGCCTTGAGGTGGAACCGTTGACTTAATGATATCGTCACTTATGTCTGTGAATGCAAAAGTAAGGTCGACAGGTTCATTAGGACCATCAACTTTGCCTTAAGTGAACAAAATTTTAGAATTACCTTTATTAGTTGTAAATACACAATGACAAGTGATAGTGAGTTTTAATCTCCACCTTTTATTTTGTTAGTGGGTAATGTGACAATTTCTTATTAAAACAAAAAGAGATTTCAGTTAAAAATTGTACTTGGGGTAAGTAAGCCAAACCCTACAAAGGTGGCTACGTACTGTGAGAACAGAAATTTGTTTAACTATAAAGGTTGCTCTATAAACAATAGGCAATGCATTAGTGGTTACAAAGGTGGCTACGTACTGTCAGAAGAGAACTTCGTTTGAGTAACTTGATTGTATATGTATAGGTAATAATGCCTATAAAGGTTGAAATTCAAGCAAATGCTATATTGTATTTGTATATGTAACCATTAATGCCTTGCCAATTGAGAACTTCCTATCCTACAACTAATGTAGGCTTGAAGAATAATCAGAGAAGATGATTAGGTTGTTGTATCCTGGAGATGGCACACACAATGTATACCTATACATATACAATAGAGAAGCTCTCAAACAGTTGGCAAGGCATTAATGGTTACATATACATATACGATACAGTAATTGTTTGAATTTCAACCTTTATAGGCATTAATACCTATATATATACAATCTAACTTGTACTAACGACCAGATTATAACAATTAAGAAGCATTGGTGGGCACCGATTTCTCTATCCCTATGTAAGTAGTGTAGTCCAACTCCAACTAGCTTCCACCTTATTTCTTTATTTCTTTCTTCTTTTTATTTTTAATTATCAGAACTAGCGAGTCAGCAATGAAGTTTTGGTAAACCCCACAATAGGCTAATCTCCTTGGCGGCAATATTTAACATATAGTTTTTATTTATGAGTTCCAATTAGCTTCACTTATAAAGTCTTTTGTAAGAGATCTGGAATTCGAACCCAGCCTATACTGAAAATTAATTAGTATCTTAACATAATAATAAGAATAATCATTATAAAGTAAAAGTCATAAGTTATTGCCTTACCAATTGCCATAACTATAACCAGTAAGCCTTAAATTTTTTTGGGCTATTTTAGTGTATATGATCAAACCTGGCCTGCTTTATCTTGGCCACATACGCCCTGAAAATCTAACTTATACAAACGACCTGATTATAATAATTAAGTTCAGCGTCGACCTCTCTATCCATATGTACGTGAACACTGATGGTTTGTTTTTATTTGCTGAATAAACATTGATGGTTTGTGGTCCAACTAGTTTCCTACTTATTTATTTCCTTTTTTTTCTTTTTCTTTTCTTCTTTTTTTATTTTTATTTTTCAGAACAACTCTGCAGGGCAATTCAGCAATGAAATTTGGTAGACCCTGCATTGGGCTGATCTCCAACCACCTTGATGTGAATATTTAACATACAAGTTTTATTTATGTGTGCAAACTGCCAATTAGTTCAATTTGTAAGGTCTCTTTTTTGTTGAATAAAATATTTTAAATTCAAACTTCATCTACACCGAAAACTAATTAGTGTTTTAACCTAATGATAAAAGCAATTTAATCATTAATTATCATGGAGTGGACGCTATAAGTTGAACTTCAATGGTATCTATAAGAATAAAATAAAAAAAACTAATACAAAACATATTTTTATTATTTTTCCTTTAATATATAGTTGTGTTTGGGTGAAAAATTTTAGAAATTATTTTGGACAATATGTATTTGGCAATTCTATATAAATCAAGGTAACTCTCAATGTAGAAGTCATCCACTTCTTGCTTTGAGATCATTGTCATCTACTCTCTTTCTTTCTCATTTCTTCTCTCATGGAGTCGGAAGGTATACTTCGATTTTTCGAGAACAAGACAATTTTAATCATTGGTGCCACAGGCTTTCTAGCAAAAGGTTATCTATCTCTGCCCGCGCTCCTGAAATGCATTTATTTATGTTTTTTCAAAGCTATAAATATAAACAACCTATCAAGCAAATTGCTTGTATATAGTCTACTTGACTCCATTCGTTTATGTGTGTAATTGTATATATCCATATATTCCTATGTTTGTGTAATGCTTTGTTTATAATTCTATGTATGCGTGTGTTGAAAGGATGTTGGTGCTAGTGATAACTTGCTTGCATAAATGAACGCAGTTTTTGTGGAGAAAATACTAAGGACTCAACCAAATGTAAAAAGGATCTATCTTCTTCTGAGAGCTTCGGACAATGAGTTTGCTACACAATGGTTTTGTCATGAGGTACCTCATTTAGTTTTCTTTTTTTCTTTTTTTCTTTTTTTTTCTTTTTAATTTTGAAGCAGGAGATTTTACGTGTCACATACATGATTTTTTTTAAGAATAAAATGTAAAATACATCCTTTTAAGTTTGAGGGAATTTTGATTTTTAATATTTTGAAATTTTGATTTTAATACATATATAGCATTTAACATCGTTGCCCTTTTTTGTCCTTCCATTCACTTCCATTAAATTTCATGGGCATTAACAATGCCAAATAAATTTGCAATTCCTACAATTTGTGCCAGTTGGCTAAAGTATATCATGCCATGTGGCTCCTATAAACTAGTATATCATGTCAAGTCAACAATTCAGTGTTGTAGAAACTCAAAAGAGATACTACAATTCATGGAATCCCATATTACCTGGTGAAGTACATAAGGATGTGCTTATAAAGAGTGAACTCTCTTTGTGTAGAGACATTTTTCTTGTTGTTGTGTGCTATGGGGAAGAATAAAACATTGAAGGGTATAGGCCTCAAAATGGATAACATCTACACATTTGAGGTGGGGTTGGTAGTGTAATCATAAATGTGAGGAGCTGAGAAAGAAAAGAGGAGAGAGATGAAAAATAGGGGAGAAATAGCTAAAGAGAGAGAATTAAAAAAAAAAAAAAACAAATAAAAATATTACATATAATTTTTTTTTTTTTTTTATCTTGAACAAAATGATATAGTTTCAACTTATGAGTTTAAATGGCATTTAACAAAAACACAATTCCTTTAAATGGATGGAATGACAAAAATAAGAACAATGTTCAACGTTAAAAACTAAAATAAAGTCTCAGTCTACTACTACAAGAGTTAGACCCTTTTATAATAGTACTTTGTGTTAAGTAATTTGTTTAATCTTGGTGAAAGAATATGTGTTTAACAATTAGTCTTGTGAAGAGAGCTCATTTTTTACGATTGCAACGAAGAATATGGGTGATCAAAGTAGCTTATTAGTGTATAAGGGCAGAAATCAAGTCTACACTGACCAGTCAATACATGGAGAAGGACATTCAATTTAATACATTTCCTTGCAAAGCTCAAAACATGCAAAGTTCCAAATGTGTTGATGCCCAATGCAACGTCATATCTTAAAAAGGAAAGAAAGCATTAGAAAAAGTAATATATATATATATATATATATATATATATATATATATATAACTGAATACTTTTGACTATTAGTTGACTTCATAAAATTTTGCCACATAAATTTTGGTAATATCACAAATTTTACACACCATTATTATTATCATTTTAATTAGTTTATTATTTGATTTAACTCTATAAAAACCAAACCACACCGTAAACGTAAACGTAACATGAAGCTAAAACTCTAAAACAGTCGAACGTAACATAATCCTTTATCCTCTCTTTCTCAAACTCTCTAACCTCCATGAGCTATGCAATTCCTGCTGGTTGCTATAGCTTTTTCACATATCTCTAATAGCAAGTTAGCAACCTCTAAAGAGACAACCATCAAAAGCAAGAAGGAATGTCTTGGTATTGTTGCAACTTGCAAGCACTGCCTTAAATTCATTAAATTGCAGACACAATAGCCACATATTCAGGAAGACACAAATTCAGGTAATATGTTTTTTTTCTCTGTGTTTTCATTTAGATTTAATACCTGCACGCCAGGCTACAATAAACTTCCTCCTGTTATAAATATTTATTGATGAGTTAGGCAGCATAGAGGGATCCAGGTTTGATCAAGTAAAAAGTCTTTTAAGTATTAGTGCTCTCGTGCGTTCACGCACGTAGAAGCAGTAGTGGTCTTGTGGCTTAGTCTTGCAAGAGTTCTGTGGCCTCCAGGTGTGGTGAGGTCAGTTTTGGTTTTCTATTTCTCTTGGGGGAAAGAAAAGTGGAGTTTCTAGCAGAATGGCGGACGAGCTGGAAGCTTTATGGAGCAAGCTAACTTTTACAGAAGAGGAAGGCGAAGATATCGCTCTAGGAAGTAATAGCACAAAGGCAGCGAGGGAAATCGGAAAGAACTGTGTAGTCATGAAGATCCTCACTAAACGTATCATTTTCTTGGAAGTCTTAAGAAAGAACCTGAAGATGATGTGGAAACCAAATAAGGGTCTCCAGATCTCCGAAATCGAAGACGATATGTTTCTTGTGGAGTTTGGCGATGGAAGAGACAAGAAACGGATATTGGAGATGTGCCCTTGGAGTTTTGAGAAGCAACTTATCCTTCTACAGGACTTCGAAGGAGAACTGATCCCAAAGGAGATAGTCCTGAAATGGACCCCTTTCTGGGTTCAAATCTATAATCTACCCTTAAAGAGTATGACACGAGAAACAGGTATGGAGATTGGAGCGAAGATTGGGATGGTCCTAGACATTGATATGCCTGAAACAGGTGTACATTGGGGGAAGTTTCTAAGAGTGCGAATACGTTTCGATGCTACAAAAAAGCTGGTCAGGGGCAAAAGGGTATCAATTGAAGGTGGAGAGAGCAGATGGGTTTTCTTCAAATACGAAAGGCTTCCAAACTTCTGCTACCGATGTGGACTGTTGGACCATGGAGAAAAGGAAT
Organism: Lithocarpus polystachyus; assembly: GCA_033629205.1. NCBI lineage: Eukaryota > Viridiplantae > Streptophyta > Magnoliopsida > Fagales > Fagaceae > Lithocarpus > Lithocarpus polystachyus. The sequence goes on along the minus strand of CM066162.1, from coordinate 15,819,906 downwards.
GTGTAGAAAAGCTGACTTCGGGAAACAGAGATAGGGAGGGTTGTATGCAATATGGGGCTTGGCTAAGGGGAGAGCCAGGAAGACGGGTGGGGAAAGATCAAGGGAGATTAGGGGAAGTAAACAGTCCGGTTCTTACACCAACTAGGGAGGAGACGGCGACCGGAAAGCACATACAAGAACTGGTCCGGCAAAAGGAAAGGGAGGGTGCAAGTCAAGGTCACGTGATGGGGCAGGGGTCCAATCAGAGGCCTGGGGAGTGCAGCAACCCAGAGGAAATAAAGGTGGCGTGTCAGGCAGCGGACATTAATCATGAAAATAGTAGGGCTATCCTGCTACAAGAAAAGGGGGAGGAGGGAGCTGACTTAAGAAGGATGGACTACCTGACAGACACCCTACCTACAGCAGATCTAGAAGGTGACATGCAATGGGAGGAAACCAAGGAAAAGGCGGGAGACAGACAACCTGTAGAAAGGGTAAAACACACAAAAGCTTGTAGTGAGTTGGGCCCGGAGTTAAAAGAGACCATTACATGGGCTGAAGACTCCACTAGCCCACTTGCAATGAGCTTTGACAAAGACAAGGGTTGGGTGGCTGAGACTTTGGGCCCTTCTAGCCGGCATTGGAAACGGCTTGCTAGGCAAATTAACAAACCAAGCCCAGGTAAGAAAAGTAGCCTAGAAAAACAAAAAAGAAGCGGCCCAATTCCTTTACAGGATTTAGATCCTAATGCTGTAAATACCAAACGAACGAAAGGTAAGCTTGGGAAAAACTTGATGAAGACAAGACTACGATTAGCGGAGTGGCGGTGGCTGCGGCGCAGCACCGCCGAGCCAAATGAGTGTATTAGCATGGAATTGTCGGGGGTTGGGGACTCCTCCGGCAATTCGTACGCTCACCGAGGAGGTGAAAGGAAAAAACCCCATACTGGTGTTCTTGGCAGAAACGAAGGCAACAACTGATAGGATGAAAGGTTTTCAACACAAATTAGGCTTTACTCAAGGGATTATTGTCCCTAGTGATGGCAGGAGTGGTGGCCTAGCGATGCTTTGGAGGGAAGGTGTTGATGTGCGCTTTAAGAGCTGTTCGCACTCCCACATTGATGTGGTGGTTCACGGCGAAGGTAGTGGAGGCCTATGGAGGACCACGGGCTTTTACGGTCACCCAGTGACGAGCAAAAGGCAAAGCTCCTGGCAATTGCTCGAAACCCTCAATGCTCAATGCAAGATGCCGTGGTTGGTGTGCGGGGAGTTTAATGAAATTATGTATCAGGACGAGAAGATTGGGTGGAAGGATCGATAGAGATGCGGATCAGATGAAGGAGTTCAGGGAGTCTCTTAGCAGGTGTGGTTTGTTTGATTTGGGGTTTGTAGGTCCGAAGTTTACTTGGTGCAACGGAAGGTTCGGGGACCAACGCACGTTACTCCGTTTGGACAGAATGGTAGCAAATGATGAATGGACAAAGTTGTTCCCGTAGAAAAATCATTGTACACTCAAGAACTGTAATTAAAGTTAAGTTTAAGAGAAATACATAAGAACAACCTTCCTCGGACTTTGTCGAGGAGGATTTTCCTTGACTAAAAACTATTTGTCTATGCTTTATAGTAACAATTAGCCTACTGTGATAGTTCTCCATCTAACTTAGTGAAAGTTCAATTTCAAGCCCACTCTCTACAAATTCATTGTTTTGGGCTCTTTAGATTATTAACCATTTCATTTGGGCTTTGGGAGTAAAACATGCCCTTACAGTCTCTAACGAACTCTTCACGACTTTTTTTTTTTTTTTTTTGGCTTTGTTATAGTATTCAATAATGTTGTTGATTGAGAAATACTATGTACATAATATTTTCACAATATTTTTACAATAAATCTTAGGTGGTAAATTATTACTTGTTCTAATTTGAAATTGTTACTAAAAATTACTTTTTTTCCTAACAATAACAGTCAGTAATAACTTGCGACTTTAGATTTGTTGTAAAAATATTATAGATATAACATTTCTCTTGTTGATTTCAAAGGAGAAGAATTTTGATAAAATGAGGAGGAAATTGCACTTAACCCACCTGAGATGGCCTCCGTTAAACCCCCGTTACCCACCTTTGCCCTTTTCGTTAGAAAATCCTCTTTACTATATAAGCCAAAATGAGAACCCAATTAGAACCCTAAAAAAAGGACTAAGCTCTCTCCCTCTCTTTAGCTCAAAACCCCAAACCCATTTCCTCTATATCAAGATCCCTAAAAATCCCCAAACCTATAATCCCTTTCTCTCTTCATTTTGATTGCCAAAGTAAAATCCCCGAACACTTGCAAGCAAGGAGGAGGTGTGCTGAAACTTGGGTTTTCCTCTATATCATGTATGAAATGACTTTCTAGGGTTTACCATTGTTGTGTTTATTCTTTTTCAATGTGTAACGATTGATAAGGTGATTCGGTTTAAAGTTTTTCTGTCATAAAATTAGTGGTTTACCATTGTTGGGTTTACCATTGGTGTGTTTGTTCTTTTATAGTTGACATTGATGACTGTGGTCCCTAGGAATATTTTGGTTAGATGCATCTTTGGGTTGTCTGTGGTCCCATGGACACAAATTGTTCAGTTGGTTGTGTTTCTTGTCTCTGACCCCACGTTACTTAGTGTTTGGTGTGCAACTAAAATAATTTTGCTTTTGTCATTGGTGCTCTGTGCATGTGTTGGTTATGTATTTAATTACTGTGTTTATGCATGTGTTTTAACTCCTGCAGATGGTTGCTAAAATTTGTTTTGATTTTACAATTCACTATGGTGGGAATTTTGAGTGGAACCCTGGTTTAGAGTATGTAGGTGGTGAGGTATCTACAATGGCTAATGTTGATCCAGATTTACTAAGTCATTTTGAGATACAAGACATTTGTGTTGAGGCTGGGGGACCAATTAATAGTAGGATTTATTATTTAATACCTGGTGGTGACTTAGAGCAAGGGTTAAGGTTAATTACTTCAGATGATGATGTGACCTACATGTGTGAAATACATGCTAAATGGCCAACAAATGAAATCACACTTTATGTAGAACCTAAAGTTGAACCAATTGCTATTGAAGAACTTATAGTTGAACCAGATCAACTAATTGCAGTAGACCAGCCATGGGAAATGAATGATGAAGATGATGATACTAATTGTGAGGAGGTAACCAATACTGTTAGATCATATGTGGTTAACCAAAATGATGTTAGTGAAGAACCTGTTGAGGGTTTAAGGGATGGTAGTGTTGGTGAAGCTGTGCATGTGGATGACCATGCTACCCATGGACAAACTGTTGGTAGTGAAGATGTTCATGTAGATGAACTTGATTGGCTAGATGAAGGGTATGAAGGACCAGATTATCCTGATGACATATTTGGTGCTCAGAACAATGAGGGGCCTAATATGAGAGAGCATAAAAGAGATACTGAAAATGTAAATGAGAGAGATTGTGTGAGAGAGCCAGTTACAGATAATGGGAAGAGACTAGTAGCTACTGCTAGTGATGAAGCTACTGCTAGTGATGAAGCTACTGCCAGTGATCAAGCTGATTGGGTTGAAAAAGCTCTTGATGATGATGACACTAGGAGCATTAACAGTTCTGAGGATGAGGATGAAAGGGTGAGATGTCTAGAGTTTAATGAAAAGACTGGCATGAGTAACCCTCAGTTATGTAAGGGTATGAAGTTCCCAAATGGGAAGGTGTTTAGGGCTGCCTTGAGGGAATATGCAGTGAAAGAGCCTGTGGACATTAAGTTCAAGCTTAATGAAAAGACTAAAGTTTCTGTCCACTGCAGATATAAATGTGGTTGGAGGGTATATGCATCATAGATTTCAGGGGAGTTGACCTTCCAGATAAAGACCATGGTTCCAACTTGTATATGTGGGAGGACATTCAAGCATAGCCAGGTCACTTCTACAAATGTGGCTAAGAAATACTTGGATGATTTCAACAAAAACCCTGATTGGGCAGTTTCTGGTGTGAAGCATCGAGTTATGCAGGATGTGTCTGTGAACTTAAGCATAAATCAAGTGTACAGAGCTAAGAGGAAAGCTAGAGAGTTCATACTAGGTGATGAGAGGTTGCAATATGGGAAGCTTAGGAACTACGCAAAGATGATAAGAGTAACTGATGTGGGAGTACGATGATTTTGCAAACTGAGATTACTGAGCCTAACACGCAACCCAAGTTCAAGAGGATGTATGTGAGATACAATGCACAGAAAGTTGGATTCTTGGGGGGGTGCAGGCCACTTGTAGGATTAGATGGTTGCCACTTGAAAGGTAAGTTTGGTGGATATATATTATCAGCAATTGCAAGAGATGGGAATGACAATATTTTCCCTGTTGAATTAGATGTAGTTGAGCAAGAAAACAAGGATTCTTGGGTTTGGTTTTTACAAACATTTGCAGATGATATTGGGAGGCCAGATCAGTTGAATCTGGTGTTCATTTCAGATAGGCAGAAGGTAATACAATTCACTTGCTTTTTGAGATTGTTGTTTGTTCTTTATCATTACATTTCTGCCTTTTGTTCAATTTTTTTTTTTTTTTTTTAGGTAGATGGTGTTCGTTTTTTTTTCTTTGGATATTTTTTTATTGTATTTATGATAACCAGGGATTGATACCTGCCATGGAGATGTTGTTCCCAACAATTGAACATAGATTTTGTGTGAAGCATATTTACAACAACTTTAAGTTAAATTTCAAGGGTTTAGAATTGAAGGCTGCATTATGGAGGTGTGCTGTAGCAACAACAGTTAGGGAGTTTGAGAAGAGAATGCAAGATATGAGGGAATTGGAAAAAGAAGTATGGGAGTATCTAGCAGACATCCAACCAACCCAATGGACCAAGTCACATTTCACTCCAAGGGTCATCTCTGATTGTTATGTGAACAATTTTAGTGAGTCATTTAATTCTATAATACTAGAAGCTAGGGATAAGCCTATAATTGCCATGCTAGAGTGGATTAGGGTTAGGTTGATGACTAGAATGTACAGTAAGAGGACTGGGATTGAAAAATTTACTAGTGACATATGTCCAAACATAGTGCAGAAGCTTGAGCAGTTGAAAGTTGATTCTAAGTCATTTTCTGCTGTTCCATCAAGTTGTTATATATATGAGGTTGATAATGAATATGAGAGGCATGCGGTTAACCTTACAAGAAAGTGTTGTACTTGTAGAGTTTGGGATTTGATAGGAATCCCATATAAACATGGTGTTGCAGCAATCTATAAGAACTTAGAGAGGCTTGAGGATTATGTGCATGTATGCTATAGAAAGGATGCTTATGCGGCTGCATATAATGAGATGATTACCCTACTACCTGGCCAAGATGAATAGGTTGAAACCAACCAACCTGCCTCTGTTACTCCAATTGTGTACAAGCCTTCAGGCAGGCCACCAATGAAAAGGAAGAAAGATGCAGATGAGTCAAACAACCCATACAAAGGTTTTAGGTCATATAGACCTATAAAATGTGGGTTTTGCCATCAAGAAGGGCATAATTCAAGGAGGTGTAAGGCTAGAATAACTGGTGAGACACCGTGGCAAAGGAGGCAAAGACTTGAGAGGCAAAAAAAATTTGTAAGTAAAGTAAGAATGTGTTCACTGTGACAATTATATTACAAATCTATTTCTGATGCAAGATAATTCTTTTTGTAGGGACATGAGGGAGAAGGAACAAGCACTGGACAACCAAGTCAATGTGCAACCTTAGTACCTCAGCCAGCATGTCAGCCAGCAAGGAGGTTTGCAAGGCAGCCACCCTAGTTAGCCAACCAACCAGGCAGCCAGGTAGCCAGCTAAGTAGCCAAGCAGCCAAGCAGCCAGCCAGCCAGCATGTTAGCCACCTAGGCAACCACCAAGGAGGTTTGCAAGGCAGCCAACCACCCAAGCAGCTACCAAGGCAACCAATCAGCAAGCAAAGCAATCAACAAGATTAGCAAACAAGAAGGCCAACCAGGCAACCACCATTCAAGCAAGGCAGCTACCTAGATCTGCAAATAAGGCAGCCAACCAGCAAGTAAGGCACCCACCTAGACTAGTAAAAGATGCAGCCAAGCAGACAACCAATCAACCAACAAATGGGGTAGCTAGCCATTCAACAAGAAAGCCAACCACCCATCAAGCAAGTCAACCAGTCAACCAGCCATAAAAACAACCACTAAGGCAGCTAACAGGCAAACCCTACCCACAACCAACTGAAACATCTGCTTCAACTTCAAGCAGACCACCACCATCACCATCCATAGCAGATGCAAGCTGACCAAGTAAAGCACACACAGCTCAATGGTTCTCATGCAGCCAACCCATCTCTCATACTCCTAAGGAAACATGGGACACAACAAAACCTCTATCACAGGTATATATACAAAGACAAACACCACTCTTTATACTCACATAAAACACTAGATAGATCTTGATATGAGTTGCTATGTATTTTGCAGCCTCTAAGGGGGTTGGTACCACCAAGGGTAGTTGAGAGCAGTTATCTATTCTCATATGGTAAAGGAGGTGGATTAAGAGCTGAGACATCTGGTGCAATGTTCTCAACAGGCAGGGGCAAAGGCAAGGTCTTTGGGAAATGAAGATAGTGGCATGTCACCACTTTTTTAGTGGCATGTCTGATAGTGGCATGTCACCACTTTTTTGTTATTGTGCAGAACTTTTTACTATAAAGTTATTTTGTTGTTGTCTTAATGGGGATAGAACCACCTATTATGTAGATGAAAGTTGGCAGTGTTTAGCCATTAATGTTAGGTGGAGTCCACTTGTTTTGAACAATGCTTATTATATATGTATGGAATGGTATGGAATGACACTTTCGCTTTAAAACATTCATGATGCTCCTTGTAAGAATGGTACTCTTGCTTATTATATATGTATGGAATGATTACTCTTGCTTTAAAACATTCATGATGCTCCCTATATGGAAGTACAAATTTGCACTTGGTGCTCTGGGAGTACCATCATGAATGATACTCTTGCTTATTATATATGTATGGAATTTTATTGAATTCTTTATGGTTCTTCAATTTGGTGCTAGTGCATGTCCTTGCCTACCCAATTAATGTAACACATACACAATCTTTAAAAATGAGAACAAATTCCATACCCTATTCAAATTACAAGAACACATTACATAAAGAACACATTACAAGGCAGACAACCAATATTCAAATTACAAGATCACATTACATAAAGAACACATTACATAAACAAGGTAGCATTACATAAACAAGAACAGATTACATAAAGAAGAACACATCACATAAAAAACCCACTGCATACTCTATTCAAATAAACAACATTACATAGTGCCAAATACATGGAATACACTTGTCAAAAGTGGTAGTACCCAAAATTATACAATAACTACAACAACTTGCCTTCAAGGCAGACACAATGGTTTTGTTTCAAATTCTCCCATTCTACTAGAAAATACAAAAAAAAAAAAAAAAAAAAAAATAGCAAAAAAATCCCATGACACAACAAGTGCAAATTTGTACTTCTGTAACTTCTCTTTAGCTATCCTCTCTCTCATCCTAGCTTTTTCTTCCCTTTGCTTGGCTATTTTTTCCCTCTCAATGGCTGTTGTTTCCCTATCACTAGCCTCCTTTTCCTTTTCCTCTGCAACTCTTGCTTGATTCTTGTACATACTGAATCTTGCAAGGACAATGGGTGCAACTTCAAACCCACGCTTACATGTTTTGCCATCCAACCACCTAAAGTATTTACAAGTAGGTTCATCATCCTACAAAAAAAAAATTCAAATTTTAGGGTTATTCATAAAGCCAACAAAACCAAAAAACCAAAAAAACTAGAAAATAAAAAAATAAATAAAAAAGGGAAAAAATCTGAAAACCAACTATTACTCACCACATCATAGTAGCTACACCCATAAAACTTTCTCTCAAAATTGTTCAAGGTCAGAGCAGTACGTAGCTGACAATGGTTAGCAGAGCATGAATGGTGATTGGAACCTGAGTAACAACTTGAAGAAGACATGTTCAGATTTCACTTTGGCAATCAGAGTACAGAGAAATGGGTTTGGGGATTTTTAGGGATCTTGATATAGAGGAAATGGGTTTAGGGTTCTGAGGTAGAGAGAGGGAGAGAGCTCGGTCCTTTTTTTAGAGTTCTAATTAAGTTCTAATTTTGGCTTATATAGTAAAGAGGATTTTCTAACAGAAATGGCAGAGGTGGGTAACGGGAGTCTAACGAAAGCCACTTCAAGTGAGTTAAGTGACAACTTTTAAACCACGGGTGGGCACTGTTAAAATGGGCCAAATTATAGGTGAATTAAGTGCAATTTCTCCTAAAATGAGTGTTTGCTAAAAATATTAACAAAGAATCAAAAAATAAATATTAATATAAATATAAATATATTAGAAATAAAAATAAAGAGTTTGTTGTAGTGTAATGTGTATTTAAAAAAGTAATATCTAAAATATAAAAATTATTTTCTAGTAAAAATTTGGCGAAACTACAATATTAGTCCTTCAAGTTTACTTTGTGTGCACAATTGGTCCCTTAAGTTTTCAAAATGAGTAATATAAGTCTTATTACTAACTATCTTTAATGGTGTTACTTATGTGACTAACAAAACAATGACTTGGTTTTTTATTTTAATGATGTGGCATATTTTTAATTAAAAAAATTACAAGTTAAAATTACACATGTGAAACTTTTTTTACAACTTATACCAAATAAAAATAAATAAATAAAAACTCTTTAGCAAAAAAAAAAAAAAAACTCTTTTCTTTTCTACCAATTGTGAACACCCAACCATGAGAGAGAGAGAGAGAGAGAGAGAGAGAGGGAAGATCAGGCCCTAGCAGCCAGTGACATCGCTGCCCTCTGCTGGAGACGGTGGCCTCTGCCTCAAAAATAATAAGACTTGTCAACTAAATATACATCAGCAGAAGGTTCTCTACTGTAAACATCTTTGGTCTAAGATCCTACTTTATCAATTTATCAAGTATATTAAGTGGTGGAAGGGAGTATAAGATTTCAAGCATGAGACTAGATGGGCTTTGCCTAAAGCGCTAACCAGCCAGCCTTGGGCTGGTTATGCGATTTCTCTTCTTGCCAAATTGGTTAATTTTTTATGTAGATGGCTTGGTTTAATTTGAGAAGTCTTGAGATGGGATTGTGAAATCAAGACTTATCAGTGATGAAATGGAAAATTGTCCTAAAGCTGATATCCCCTCATATAAGGATCTAAGAAAGGGAAAATGCTTAGAGTTTTAAAGGACAATGCCTTTGCAATATTTGATGAATCCTCAGTTATTTCAATTTTTTTTTCCAGGCCAAACTTAGTTAACCCACTTTGTTTCCCCTACTGCTCGCCAATTAAAAATAAAATTTCTAACCAATAAGTCCATCTATGTAATTTTAATTTGTAATTTTTTAATTAAAAATATGTCACATCATTAAAATAAAATGTCAAGTTATTGTTCTGTTAGCCACATAAGTAATATTGTTAAAAACAATTAGTGAAAAGACTTATATTGTTCATTTTAAAAACTTGAGGAACTAATTACACATATTTCAAACTTAAAAGATTAATTGCACATACAAGATAACTCGAGAGACAAATATTATAGATTCGTCTAAAAATTTCATAACTAAAATTTTGTTGAAATCAGGGAAATTCTAAGCCCAATGCGAGCCTAAGCCCAATGCGACCAAGCCCATACACAAATACCCATTTAACTCTAGCAGGGTTTTCAAATCTGAAGGGTTTTTGCTCAGACTTTCAAGCCATGGACGACACCACCACCACCACCACCACCACCACCACTGCCGCCGCCGCCGCCTCTGCCTCTGCCGCCACCACTTACAACAATAACAGGAATAAGAAGAAGAAGAAGAAGAACCAAACCCCAGAAGCCAAATTCCACTCAGACCTCACACTCTGCTCCAAAAACAAAGACCTCCACGCCGCAATCTCGCTATACGAGTCCGCGACTTCACAGCGCCTCAACCAGAGCCACTTCAATACTCTCCTTTACCTCTGCTCCAACTCCGTCACCGAACCATCACTCAAACCCCTCGCTCTGACCTACGGCTTCCGCATATACGATCACATGCTGTCTCTCCACATCAAGCCCAACGAGGCCTCAATCACCTCCGCCGCCCGCCTCGCCGCCGCGAAAGGCGACGGGGATTACGCCTTTGGTCTTGTGAAATCCATGGAGATTGCGCCGAGGCTGCGTACCTACGACCCGGCATTGATGTGTTTCTGTGAGAATTTGGAGGCGGAGAAGGCTTATGAGGTGGAGGAACACATGGGTAAAGTTGGGGTTAGCTTAGAGGAGCCGGAGCTTGCGGCTTTGTTGAAAGTGAGCTCGGAGACTGGGAATGGAGAAAGGGTTTATGGGTATTTGCATAAGTTGAGGAATGTGGTGAGGAGTGTTGGGGATTCGACCACGGCGAAGGCTATTGAGGATTGGTTTTGTGGTGAGAAGGCTAGAGAGGTGGGAGAGGTGAATTGGGAAGTGGAGAGAGTCGAAAAGGCGGTGGAGAAAAACGGGGGAGGGTGGCATGGTTTGGGGTGGATTGGGAAGGGTGATTGGGTTGTCAAGAGAACCAATGTGGATTCAGCCGGGCGGTGTGGTGGATGTGGGGAGCAGTTGGCGTGTGTGGACATTGATGATGCTGAGACTGAGAGGTTTGCGCAATCCGTGGCTGCATTGGCTTTGGAAAGGGAGGTTAAGGCCAACTTTAGTGAGTTTCAGGTGAGTTTGTGTGTGTGTGTGTGTGTTTTATTCTATTTTGCTATGTGTCTATTTCAATATTTAGGAGGCTAGTTTATTTGTTTTTGTGGAATGTCAGTTGTATATTTTTATGTAGAATTAGAAGAATTGAAATAAAGAGTTTGATTTACTGCTTCTGTCACCAAATTGATCATTGGTTCTGATATTCAGATTAACTAGAATGATACCGGTTGAGTATGTTATGGACAGCATGATAGAATTAGTGTCTGGTTCCAGTGGTTTGGTTGATTATTAATTGACGGACTAGTTAATGTAGGTGTACAGGGTTTTATTGTTTGTTATGCTTCCAAAACTCATGAACCACTTAATCTTTGATATGGTATATGAAAGATTTAATATTTCATTTTATCTGCTCAGAAACAAATTATTAATGTCTTTTATACTTTGTATTTCTTCTAACTTTTTGCTGATACTCTTTCTTCGCTGAAATATCCTATTCAAGGATTGGCTGGAAAAACATGGCGATTTTCAATTTATAGTGGATGGGGCAAATATTGGGCTCTACCAACAAAATTTTGCAGATGGTGGATTCAGTGTTTCTCAGGTTGTACATTCTATATGTGTTGGTTTCCTCCCTCCCCCTCTTCCCCCTCTTCTCTTTCTATCTAACCACTGATTTTTGTATTTTTCATTAATGTTTATGTCCTGCAAATTGCAATAGAGCAGCTTGATGCTGTTGTGAAAGAATTGTATAATTGGAGTGGAAACAAATGGCCGCTGGTTGTCTTGCATAACAAACGTCTTCGGGCACTTCTTGAAAATCCTTCCCAAAGAAAGCTGGTAGAGGAGTGGATGGATAACGGCATTCTTTATACGACACCAACTGGTTCCAATGATGATTGGTATTTACCCTTAAACCACCACATCCATTTTTATGTCATTTTGATTTTGAATGTATGAATTAGGACTCATTCAGTTTTCAACAGCTTGTGTATATTGCCCTTATATCACTTTCTTATTTATTAATGAAGGGTTATATAATTCAGGTATTGGATGTATGCTGCTGTAAAAGTCAAGAGTTTACTTGTGACAAATGATGAAATGCGAGATCACATTTTTGAACTCCTTGGAAGTAGCTTTTTCCTCAAATGGAAAGAACGACATCAAGTATGTGCTGCCGGAAAAGCTTATCCTATACATAGTCATTTTTGTTTCATATTTTTCCTGTGCTTTTATTAATTATAATTATATCTCTCTCTTTTAATTATATTTCTAGTCAAGGGTGCCTTTGGCTATTTGAACGGTCATGTGTATTGAGTCCTAATGATATATCTTCTATTGTAAATCTCATAGATTCTTTTGTTTCAATTGTGATACACGTTTTGTAACTCTTTAGCCTATTGTATGTATACATCCTGTATACACAGGGTAGTTCCTTCACATAAATAAATTTATTACTTGTCAAAAAAGAAGAGTGCGCCTTTGGCTAGATGTGGGGTGCTTTTTAAAATTAATAATCTACTGGTAGGTTTTACAACAACCTTCTATTTAAAATTTAAAACTAAAAAAAAAAAAAAAAAAAAAAAAAAAAATTTAAAAACACTGAGGCTCTCACCTTAGCGCCTTTTCATGGCTTAAGGCAGTTGCCTTGCTCACCTATGCTGTAAAGGTGAGAGCCTCACTAAAGGCACCTTTAGTGGTGCCTTGCCTTGTCCGGGTGTCTTGGCTAGCACCCGGCTCTCCTTTCACTACACTTTTAAGATGCAGAAAATTCTGTCTGTTTCACACATAAGATAAATAATCACACCCTCTTATCAAGACACAGCCAAGAATTTTTATATTATACACATATCTTGAGAATGAGAATATAAAAGACATTGAACAATGTGAGTTGGTTGAGCTTAGCTGAGGCACTGCATCAGGCACAGGGAATTTCTTCTGATTATCTTTATGCAGATAATGAGATAGTTGTTTTCCTGTCCTGAGCCTTTTTTTTAATAAGTAAATGTATGTTTTACTGTCCTTAGCTACCCTACCATTCCTCAATCTGAATGACCTTAGGGGGACAGGGTTCACATTTCTTAAAGTTAATATTTGGAATAGGAAACAGTTGTTCAGATGTACAAATATCAAATTTGCTTAGGATTCTTCTTCAAAGCACGTATTCTTATGTCTTAGACATCAATTTGATGAGAATCATATGTTAGATCCCTATTTCGTTGTATGAATAAACATTTGTTGCATCCCATGCTCCAGGTTCGGTATACTTTCGTGAAAGGTAACTTGAAACTTCAGATGCCGCCTCCATATTCTTCTGTCATCCAGGTACCATTCGTAATTTGGTTCTTTAAATTTTCGTCTAATAAAAACAATTCCCATATGTGCCTATAAAAAAAGTTTCATCTATCGTTTTCTCAACTTGATGACGGTCTTTATAGAGACTTGTTCTCTAGGCTTCGTAATCCATTTCAGCGTTAATTTTGTGTGTGTGTGTGTGTGTGTGTGTGTGTGTGTGTGTGTGTGTGTGTGCACAAGCGCATGAATGTGCAAGTTTGTGTGCTTGTGTTTGTCACTTTTGTCTCCTTGGTCACTACACAGGCTCCATTTTTAATGCTGAAATTTTACTTTAGAGATGAACAGTTATGCATTATGACATGCTGAAATTGCCACACTATTGTCTTAATTTTCATGTATTAAATCTAAATCCATACATAACCTTAAAATCCTTATTTACTTTGTAAAAAAAAAAAAAAAAAACCATAATGGTCAATACTCATTAGATTAGATTTCAAAATGGATTATGATCTTGATATATTAAAAGGAGAGGGAAAATGTGGTAAGATTGGGAATTTGATAGAAATTTAGATGACTTTGTGTGATTTTGAAATTTGAAAGGCATATATAGCAGGAATGATGTTGGGCAACATAGGACCTTGATGAAATTTTTTTTTTCACAATGACTTGTGTAATATATAATGAGTCCTTAAGCACTCAACAAAGTTGTACAATGTATCTCATAACCATTAAACTATGGGCAACTTTATGCATACACTTTGGGTTGGGGAATTTAATTGGAAGAGATTGAGGAGTTCATATCTATCACATTGTGCTACTGAACAAAAACTTTTGGTCCTCTTATAAAAACCTTTTTTGCTAGTTTCCTATATATACCCTAGTAACTTACATGTACATTTTAATTTCGACAAGTTCAACAATTTTGATGACTTCAAGCCATATTGGTGGTTGTTCATGGTATTACATTTCTATGATATACTAGAGAATAGAATCTAAATCCAATTAAGTGATTAACTTCTTTCAAATGAAAGTAAAAATATGCTTAGATGTTCTCTGTGACTTCCTGTGGTTTCTGATTTTGGGCATTTGTAATTTATCATATATTTCATAACAACAGAGCCTAAGGTCATTTTTTTCAATCTTCTTCTGCATTAAAATGAGATCAACTTCCTATTAGCTTTTGGAACCTTCAAGGCACATGAAAAAGGAAAGGGGGGAGGAGGAGTCCCATCTTGAATAACACATTACATTTATAATGGCTCATAAATGTCCAAGATTATACTTGGATGCTTTTATAGTCTGTCATTACCAAAAAAAAATGTTGATAATGTTACTTTTTAGTTGGACCTAAAGTCTACCAAAACCCACTCCATCTTGAATTTTTTTTTATATTTTTCTCTACTTTATAAATTTTTTATCAGGTTTTTCCCCTTGCATGGAAAAGGCTGTTCTTCAAGCAGCTTTATGCACAAATTTATATATAATTCCCTTAAAGTTACAGTTTTGTGGCTAATGTAATGACTGTTGGTACTTGATAGTTGGACTGTACATATGGAGTATTCTGATGGCCCAGGTGTTCCTAAATTTTTTTTACAAGAAACTAGCTGTTTCCATCTAATCTTTCTTATCTTAGTTAAAAACTATATCTTGATTCATTTCTTGTATGGAGTTTTGAGACACTAATCTGGATTTCAGGAATCAAAAAAAGGATCATGGCATGTGCCTGTTGCTGGCAACAGCAACGACTGCGATGAATCTTTAAGAACTTGGCTTTGCATTACAAGGCCAAGTGCTTGCGAAGGTTTTGATGAAGTCCCAGTCAATGCAGAAACTTCTGAAAATGGTCATTGCATCTCCAACCTGGATTCAAGAAGTCCTTGCAAGTCGGAGAGTGTTACAAGAGGCAATGGCTTACATAACAGCGTGCATTCCTCTCAGTCTTCTGATGATAAAGCTGTTTCCTCGATGGGTAAACGAAAAGAGAGATCCCCATCTCCTTCCCAGCCATCTCATACACCTAACTGATACTTTTTGATGAAGCAATGACTTGGTTCCATGTCAGAGGCTTCTCAATTGTTTCAAAAATTTCCATCAAGCTTGATGGAATAATAGAGCAGCAACAGCAGCAGCGTTAGTGACCTATTGTAAGTCAATGTTTTTCAATACTTGAAGTGGTCTTCTACCTAAAACATTTACAATGAAGGATTTTGCCTTTCCCTCAATGTATCATGCGCTTGATAAATTTCTTATAGTTCCATTGTTGTACTGTACAATAAACAAAATTCAAGTTTCCAACAACAATATGAAGGATTTTTAAATTCATGTTTATTAACTGAGAACACAGTAAAATGAGGATTATAACTTTTTGTTTATTGATTATATTCGTAGACACTTGCTGATGTTTACTTAAAAGAGTTAAGAGCCATAAAGGTGTCTACTCTTTTTTTTTTTTCCAGTCAAATAAAGCTTTCTACTTGGAATCATGCTAATTGGATAAAACAGAAAAGTGACACCCCCCCGCCCCCCCCCCCCCCCCCCCCAACACACACACACACACACAGAATTTCAATGTGGGAAGGAAAGTATTTCAATCAATCATGCTTGTTGAATTTAAACTATCTTAGCGCTGGTATTTTCTAAGGCTGCATCACATCCTTTTTTCCCCCCTAAACCTGACTTAGATTTTACACATAATTGGTTAACACAATGTTTGTGGGTTAAAAAAAAAGATTGAAAAAGCAAAATGAGGGAACAATAAAAGATTAAACAATTTCATTATTTATTGTTTTAATGTTTGTAAAGAATGAATGAAAAAGAATTTACTCATAATAACAGTACTATTGTCACTCCCAAAACAAATCCTATTATTATTCTTTGGAGTTTTGCCCATTAGAGGACCTTGTGCATGGCTTTTAGACGTTTGGACTTTGGAATTTGAATTTGATAAAAGACCGACTGACGTCTGTGTTGCAATCCCATGTGAAAGTGAAACCCACAAGAATAAACGTCTGGTGTTTGATAGAGAATATGCCGTTGCCAGCCAAAGAAAGAAGACCCAATTTTTTTTTTTTTTTTTCGGTTTTCCACGGGTGTCTGGGCCAGCTTAGATGCACCTTGACTAATTCCTGCTCACAGTGGGAGCCTGCCGCTGACCATAAGGTGTTGCAAACTCCAGAGATTTACCTGGTGGTGGACAAGCCACTGGGCCATACTTGTAGTTGAAGACCCAAAATTTTATACAACTACTAACTTGACTATCTGGAGTTGGCCTAAATTTTTGCCAAAAATTATCTTGCTTTGGAACTTGTTTCAGTCACGACCCATCACTCTTTTGGCACCAATAAAATGACCCATAGCTCTTCAAGACTTCAACTCCCAAGATGGGTGTCTCACCCATGGCCTACATGTTCTCAATATGACGCGTAATGGACCAATTCTCATTTTATGGAATGAACTAAAGCTCAAATCTCATTGGGTTCAAAAAAGAAGAAAACTTAAACCGTCAAATAATGTTACGGACATAAACTATTTTATAATATATTTATAAACTACTAATATGGTAAATTCTTACTAATTTTAATATAGGCCCATCACTAACATCATATTTTTACTTACAATAACTATTTAGAAAATGCTAAAGCCACATAAGCAATTTGTAAAAATATTACAAAATAATTTGTCTGTAGTATTACTCTTCCATGACACCAGAAGCATTTCCATACTAAGAGACAAAAAAGGAAGTTCCAAAATTAGGTCGCCTATGGCACAAAGAATAAGAAAGAAAGACTTAACTGTTTCAAGGTATTTAACCTATCAATTTAGGATCAATCTAGGATCAATCTTCACTTACCATATCGATATTGTCTCCATCATTTTTTTTTTTTGAAAGATTACTAAGTTTGAGGAAGTTGAGATTCTCTCAACCACCCACGATTTGCTAAGAAAAAATATCATCTAAAACTTTTAGCTCATGATCCAAGTTTCTAGCAATTCATCGACTGTACTTGAAACTTGGCGTGTTAAAATGATAATCTAGACTTCTAAAATGCTAGTGCATTACAAGCTCCTAATTGGTCAAAGGGTCCAATCAACTAGCTAATATTGAGTCCTCTCTCTCTCTCTCTCTCTTAAATCGGCATTTTATACCTCATTTGTGAGTCTTGTGACCATACACGCTTAGCAATCAACATAGTATAATAATTTTTGGGCAAAGAAGACCAATTGGCTTATAATCTTTCTTCCTTACCTATTTCATTCAAAGACCAAGGGGGCTGTCAAGATTCAAGAACCACTTCCCAAAGAAACAAAGGACGCCCACAGGCTTTGGGTTTCTTTTTTCTTGCTTTGTTTCAAAACTTGGCTCTCTAACCATTATTTAAGATCCAACAGACCCAAGCACAAAGCTTAAGCTACTCTTGAAATTGTTTAGAGGCAAGTGGAGTAGACATCGTTGAAGGCCAAACGGTGTATTTGCCGACAGCAAGGGGCACATAGCGTTGAGAATTGGGGCCAACTAGTCTGCAAGTCACGGGCAAGATCTACGAGTGGGAAACCACTGCTCGAATACTGCACCTTCAAATGTTTTCAGAGTGTGGTCAGCAGCATCGCTGGGCTTGACCTCGAATTGAAAATAATGATCCGTTCCTCTACAGCGGATTGACTGCAGCTTCACAAGTCTCACAAATTCAAAATTTGTACCCTACAACAATTTGTTCAAAATCAAAGAATTAAGAAGAGATATAAATAAAGCACATTAAGAAGAAGTCGAAGAAGAAGAAGAAATAAACCTTAATTTTGTTGTAATGCTCTAACTGCATCTGTGCATGGGAGGAAATTCATTTCTTCTCTGCTCAGAAAGCTGAGGAAAAAGCAAATTATTTCCTCATTAAAAAAAAAAAAAAAAAATAGACACATACACTCACAACTCACAATGCAGTAGCACAGCAGTACATACGTCCGTGGCGAGGGTCCATTTTGGTTTATCGCAAATTGTAACATGAAAGTTAGCGGGGAAGCCAAAGTCACTATAGTCAATGGTAGGTAGCTTCACTGGTTCAGATGGAGCATTAGTCAAGTCTTCGTAGAAGTATGGAAACTTTACGATCTCATAGTCCTCATACTCCACATCTGCCATGATTCCTAACTTCGAAACCCAAAAGAGAGAGGGGTTAAATAAATTTTGTATTCCACATCCACACACAAAACAATAATAATAATAATATGGAAGCAGCAAAAACATACATACAGATACAGTTACAAGTCCCTCTTTATCACCTATGTACAGATTTTATCACAAGAGCACATGCGCACATCATTTTCACTCATTCACACAACACAAGCATTCATGGTTTGTTTGTTTTGAACACAAATCTTAAACACAGTACAGTAGAGTAGAGAGATACATACACAAACAAAGGAAACATAACATAAAATACTTAAAATTAATTCAACAACCAACCGTCATTCACTTGAAACCCCCCAAAACCCAAATAAATAAATAAAAATTACCAAACCCTAAAAACAAAATCTACAAACCAAGCGGAAATCTAATCCACACAAAAATAAATAAATAATTCGTCGATCTAAACTCTAATTAAGAGAGTCTCCAGCAGTTTTTCTAAATTTTTGTACTATTTGAACAGTGAAAAGCGACATTTACCTTTTACTCACCTATTTTTTCAAATACATATTCCAACAGATTCTCTATACTATCTCCATCTCATTTAAATATTATTTCTTCATTCATTCTTTATTCTTTTTTAATCTTCATTTATTCTTTCTCTATTCATTCTCAACAACTATATCTTTTAAGTTTTTAACAACTATATTTAAAAAAAAAAAAAAAAACTGATAACTTCTTCAAATTTTTCAATAATCATATTTCTCAAATGGTAATATTTTTTAAGAGATTTTTATTTTTATGAGTAATGCTATAGCCACAAACTAAATTACAACATTTTTACAAACTGTTGATTTGGCAAGCTTCTATTGATTTTCATCTTGGCCCTACCATTAACACCACATCAACAATTTATATTTTTTTTTTAAATGTTTGTATCTCTAGCATTATTCCCAAATGTTCAAACCAATCATTTTCTTTCCTATTATTCATTAACTTATAATTAACTATTTTTTTATTAAAAAAAAAAAACTTACCATACTTTTCATTAAAAAAAAAGTCCACCACACAAATTAGACCAATTCCTTTTATTTCTTATTATTCATTAAATTATAATTACTTTCCTTAAAAAAAACTGAACATAGTTATTATCATAAAAGACAATTCCACCACACTTTTCTGTTTTTTCTCCACCCCCTTCCTTTTTTGTTTCAGAGAGAGAAAAAATACCAATGAAATCGTCCCACAGAAATCGCCAAGAGAGAGAGGTCACCGCTGCGAAGGCCGGCGGAGATCATCCACTCACTGTCGATGGTCCTCCTCCTCCTTACCACCAAGAGCATGCAAACCTGATTGGGTAAGATCGGCTTCTGTCTCTCTCTCTTTTATTTATTTTTTTTCTTCCTTCTTTTCTTGTTCAAATTCACTTTGTTGTTACAATGGAGCTTAGATAGGCTTTCATGTTCTTGATCTGTTCTTTTTGATTTTGTAAGGACTCAAATTTGATTCCTAAGCCCAAACGATGAATGGGCTAGCCTAAAAGGTCCAAAAACAATAAATTTGTACAGAATAGGTAGAGAAAACTGGGCTAGAATGAATCAGACAATCAATAGGATGGGTTTAGATGATAAGGAGAATAAAATTGACAAGTTTAACTTTAGAAAGTTGTCCTCGGCTAAGATCCGAGGAGGTAAGTTTTGGTATATATTGCTCTAACTTGATTACACGTTTGGCTCTTTAAGGCTACCGTATTTCCTTCCTTCTTTTTCGATCCCCTTCTCTCATTGCCGTCCCCTCCTTTTATACTCCTTTCTTCTTCCTCTTCTTAGCCTTCCACGTGCAGATTTGGTGGTTGATGTTGATACTTGTCCTATCCCCCTTTTCCAGAAGCCTCTGTGTAGTAATTGTAAGGCTGAAAATCACTGTTCAGATATCACCTCCACATTAATGCGGTCAGAGGGTTAGTTACAAAGTACACACTCCGAACTAGAATTTAATCACAAATTTTATACTTTTTAGATAAAAATCAAGAGAGTTATTTCCGGCAATTCGGATTAGTATCTCTCCTCGCTATAGGTGTCTACAACATCTACCCGTTCCGATAGAACTCTCTGGAGTATTTTTCTAGATGGCCAACCACCAAAATGGACCTCAACTCTAGTTATCCGAGGTGATACTCATCCTCGACATCACCTCCTGGGTTATTACACTCACAGCCAACTTCTTTATCCTTCAACATAGGCCTTCTTGATATGGTTTAACTACATTTGGACAAATTTTGGTCCTCGGCTCAGGCTCTAAGCCCAACATATATATGGATAAGGGATTCCTGGCCCAATGCTGCTACAGTTTTGATTTTAGATTTTTTGTTCTAATTAAATTTGTCTTTTTCCCTCTTCTTGATTTGTTGCTTCTACTCTGATTTTAGATTTGTTGTTTAAATTAAATTTGTTTAGATTTTACTTTGACAAAAAGAAAAACAATTCAAGAAAGAGAGAGACAAACGTACTTGAGAGAGAGAGAGATGTCTCGAATTCTTGAATGAGAGAGAAAGCAAGCGAGAGAGAGCACTACATCAAAATGTATTTTTAGCGACGAAAGTTAGTGAGGAAATTTTTTTCATTGCTAAACATACAGTTTTAGCGACGAAATATGAATTTCGTCACTAAAAAGGAAAAAAATTATAACATTTAGCGATGAAAAATAATTTTTCATCGCTATTGTGATCTAAAAACGGGAGCCAACGGAGGGAAACATTGGCGTGAACTTAATTAATCTATAGTGACGAAATATTTCATTGCTAAAAGTTTAAATTTTTAGTGACAAAATATTTCGTCGCTATAGGTATTGCTGTGAATAATATTAGGGACGAAAATCCTTTCGTTGCTATAAGGAAGAATTAGCGACAAAAAATAATCATTACTAAAAACATTCATAGCTTTCATGCCATTGTTTTAGTGACGAAATTACAATTTGTCAGTAAAAGTATGCTATAGCGACGGAATATTAATTTTGTCTCTAAAAATCTTTTAAAAATTTGGATTTTTAGTGACGAAATTTACATTTGTTGCTAAAAACATAAAAATGCAATACCTGTTGCAACAAAATTAGTCATTAGTGACGAAAATATTGCACCGCTAAAGCCTTGACTGTAAATATACTTTTACTTCCCTTCCCCTTCTTATTTCATTTCACTCCCAAGAGTCTGAACACCAAACAGCACTCCCACGCCGTCTTCATCGTCAACAGAAGCCGATAACCCAAAAATCCAACCATCGCTGAAGACAACCATCATCAATGAGCATTCTGTCGCCGATAACCCAAGCCAACCGTCGCCGATAACCCAAGCAACCGTCGCCGATGAGCATTCCATCGCCGAAAAGCCAAAAGAAACCCAACTGTTGCCGATTTGAGCTTTCCATCACCGATAATCCAAGCCATTTGTTACCGATTTGAGCTTTCTGTCGTCGATAACCTAAGCCACCCGTCGCCGATTTGAGCATTCCGTCACCGATTTCACCATTTCGTCGCCATTTTTGTAAGATCTTCTACTCACATTTTTTGGATTCTTTCTTGTTTTTTTTTTTTTAAATATTTGTAGATATGGTTCTGAAGTCAAAGGATTCATGTTTGAGGATCAATATTGTTTTATCAATTTGTTGGTCTAAGTTTTATTTGTGTTTTGGATTATTTCCATAATGGTCGAAATTTTGTTTTTTTTTTTTTTTTAATAGTTAATACTTCATACTAATAGGCTGTGATTTTTCTTCAATGGCTAATCTGCTGTGTTTTTAGTTATGGGTCTATTTTGTTAATGGTAATTATCTAATTGATAGTATGTCAAATCTATTTTTTTGTATTTTTTTTCCCCTAAGGGTCAATTTGTTTTGGCAGAAAAACTGTCACTTTGTATGTTTTAGAGGCAAAAAAGAAGAAATATCTAAACCCACAAAAGAGCTTTAAGAGCTCTAAAGCTATTTTCAGAACATAAATAGTGTTTGCAAACCCACAAAAAAGATCTTAAGTGGTGCTTTAAGGCTAATTTTACTTTTCATGATATATAAATCAAGTGCTATTCATTGTAATTTGCCAAACACTTAGAATACTAAAGAGTGTTTTTTTAGTTAATGCTCTATAATTCAAAACTGACATTCTATATTTTATTAGAATTAATGTTTATGTATATATTATGATTGCTTGCAAGACTTAGTTTATTGCTTCATGTATTTGTACTGCGTTGCCAATTTATGTTTTGCTAGAACAAAAAGGGTGAAGCTTTATGATATATTTAATAATTCTAGCTTCACAACCAAGTGTTAATTAAGCCATAATTAGAATGTGTTTTTCTATTTATGTATTGTAGAAGAAATTTAATGGTTTTTGGTTGAATGTGGTGACAAAGTTAGTGATTGTTTGAATTGCTGTAGGGGAATAAAAAGAGGCTTAGATCTATGAAAGTCAAATACTAAAGCTTAGCCAACAAATCAAACTTGTACGCTTAGCTTGATCATAGTAAGTAAAATCTGTTTAAATACCTATAAAACTCTATACTTATGATGTTTGTGATTGGTTTTGTGGTAAGCTGTTATGTTAGAGCAAGCGGGTGACTTGCATGGTGTTATAAGGTGGTTTAAATTCATATTAGGAGTGTTTTTAATTTTTTGCAAATGTGAATAGACTTTGTTGATTAGATGTGATGAATAGTAATTTAATGGATTTCAATACTTGTAAACACTCTGCACTTATGATATTTGTGATTTGTTTTGTAATGGATTGTTGTGTTGGAGCAAGCAGGTGACTTGCATGGTGTTATAAGGTAGTTTAAATTCATATTGAGAGCGTTTTTAGTTTCTTGCAAACGTGAATAGACCTTGTTGATTAGATGTAATGAATAGTAGTTTTATTGATTTCAATACTTGTAAACACTTTGTACTTGTGATGTTTATGATTTATTTTGTGGTGGGTTGTTGTATTAGAGCAAGCGGATGGCTTGCATGTCGTTATAAGGTGGTTTAAATTCATATTAAGAATGTTTTTAATTTCTTGCAAATGTGAATGGACCTTGTTGATTAGATGTGATGAATAGTAATTTAATGGATTTCAATACTTGTAAACACTATGTACTTGTGATGTTTGTAATTTGTTTTATGGTGGGTTGTTGTATTGGAGCAAACGAGTGGCTTGCATGGTGTTATAAGATGGTTTAAATTCATATTGGGAGTGTTTTAGTTTTTGCAAATATGAATGGACCTTGTTGAT
This sequence comes from Lithocarpus polystachyus, assembly GCA_033629205.1. NCBI lineage: Eukaryota > Viridiplantae > Streptophyta > Magnoliopsida > Fagales > Fagaceae > Lithocarpus > Lithocarpus polystachyus. The sequence goes on along the minus strand of CM066162.1, from coordinate 15,796,514 downwards.
TAGATATGATGAATAGTAGTTTCATTAATTTCAATACTTGTAAACACTCTGTACTTGTAATGTTTGTGATTGGTTTTGTGGTGTTGTTGAACAAGCGGGTGGCTTGCATGGTGTTATAAAGTGATTTAAATTCATATTGAAAGTGTTTTTAGTTCTTGCAAATGTGAATGGACCTTGTTGATTAGATGTGATGAATAGTACTTTCATTAATTTCAATACTTGTAAACACTCTGTACTTGTGATATTTGTGATTTGTTTTGTGGTAAGTTATTGTGTTGAAGCAAGCGGGTGGCTTGAATGGTGTTATAAGGTGATTTAAATTCATATTAGGAGTGTTTTTAGTTTATTGTAAATGTGAATGAACCTTGTTGTTTAGATGTGGTGAATAGTACTTTCATTGATTTCAATACTTGTAAACATTTTGTGATTGTGATATTTATGATTGGTTTTGTGGTGTGTTGTTGTATCGGAGCAAGCGGGTGACTTGCATAGTGTTATAAGATAGTTTAAATTCATATTGAGAGTGTTTTTAGTTTCTTGCAAATATGAATGGACCTTGTTGCTTAAATGTGATGAATAGTGCTTTCATTGATTTTAATACTTGTAAACACTCTATAGAACTTTATCTAAGTAACTTATAGACTTAGATGTTAGAATACATTATGCATGAGTTGTAAAAGGACTTGGCATGAGACCTTCCTCTTCTTTAGTAACCACTGCCTCATCTAATTCCTCGGTGAAGTATATCTAATGGCTAGAAAATGTGATAATTGAGCTCAAAGAAGAGCGAGCTAGGGACCAAGATGAGCAAGTTAGGGACCAAGAGGCACGAGCTATGCAAGAAGAGGTCCAAAAGAATATTCTTAACTTTTTGAGGAGCACGGGTTATGATGACACTCTTACCTTTGGGGGTGGTTCAACTTCAAGTTAAAACACTTTTTGGTTAGTACTTTATTTTAGCAATTGACCCACACTACATGGTGTGACTACTTTGTTTGATGCATTTTTTGAAACTAATTGTATTATATTACACTTGAAAATCTATATTTGCTTTCTACAACTTATACATTAGGAGTTGTGATTTTAATTTATTGGTGTGCGGCTACTCTTAATGCTTTGTTAGAAATGTTTTTATAACATAGTCAATGTTTTTACTTTACGATTTTAATGTAGTATCTTTTTTATATTTGTGCAGATTTCTTATTGGTGGCTTTTAGGAGATTTCTTTTGGCATTACTTGAAGATATATGAGGACATCTTCCGTTAGTTCTAATTATATTACGCTACACTTTTGGTATAAATATAAAACATCTTGAGTTATTATATGTGTTGCAAACAATTATTGTATGGAAGGAGTTTGAATTGGATATATGTTTTATTTTTTACTTGTGAAATGTATGAATCTTTTTTTATAAATGTGTTGTTGAAATAAATATGTTATTCAAATGTGAGGTTTTAATAATGTAATGACAGGTTACAGGTTAATATCAAAGCCATGAAAAAAATAAAAACAGAAATAAGTTTTAGCGACGAATTTTTTCGTCACAAATATAGCAACAGCAAAATGTTTTAGTGACAAAATTTTTCGTCGCTAAATGTAGCAAATTTTTGTAAAAAATGGTTTAGTGACAAAAATTTTCGTCACTATATGTGCTTGGATTTTTTTAAAAATAGTTTTAGTGACGAACTTTTTCGTCACTATATGTACCTGAGCATAGTTTTAGTTACGAAATTATTCGTCACTAAATATGATTTAATAAACTAAGGTGTTTTTAGTGACGAAATATTTCGTCACTGAATAGTGTTTTTAGCGAGGAAAACATTTAGCGACGAAACATTTTCGTTGCTAAAAGTTTTTTTTTTAAAAACAAATCGGACTTTTAGTGACGAAATTTTTTGTCGCCAGGACTTTTAGTGATGGGGTTTCAGCAACGAAATGAGTTTCGTCACTAAAAGTCCGATTTTGTCGCTAAAAGTTCTTAGCAACGAAAAACTGGACTTTTAGTGACGAATTTTTTCGTCACTAAAAATACATTTTCTTGTAGTGGAGAAAGAGAGCCCTAAGAGCATCTCCAACAACTTATCTAAAATTTTGTATTGTTTGGAGGGTGACCAGTGACATTTGTCTTTTACATACCTACTTTTTGAAATACACTTTCCAATAGATTCTCTATCCTTTCTTCATTTCATTTAAATATTATTTATTCTTTCTTTCTTTATTCTTTCTTTAAGGGTCATATTTTTTCAAATGGTAATATTTCTCAATAGTCATATTTTTCAAAAAGACTTGATAAATTTCAAGATTAACATAGATTTGATAAATTTCAAATTACATTGAATTTTACTTATACAATACTAACATAAATGAAGAGAATTTTCAAATTACAATAAATACTAAAGACATAAAAATTAATACTAGCATAAAACTTAAAATCAAATGATCCTACAACTCGCTATATCGTTACCACAAGTGCTCAACAAGATCCGATTGGAGTTCAGAATGAGTTTCTCTATTTCTAATGTTTTCATAGGCTACAATGAACGCCGTAAATTGACTAAATTCTTCTGTAGGCTCATGGGAAACTATTATATGGACACTTTCAGGCACTTGTTAATAATCAAAATCTTCTACTCCATTGGCATCACATTCATCTTCAATTATCATGTTATGCAATATTATGCATGCCTTCATAATGTAATCAAGAGCCTTTGTTCTCCAAAGACATGCAGGCCCACGAACAATAGTAAATCGTGCTTAAAGCACTCCAAATGCACGTTCTACATCCTTCCTTGTTGACTCCTAAGTTGTAGCAAAAAGACTTCACTTTCTACCATGTGAAGTTGGGATTGTCTTTACAAAAGTGGACCATGGAGGATATATACCATTAGCAAGATAGTATTCCCTTGTATAATCATGACCATTGATTGAGTAATTCACCAAAGGTGCACGGCCTTGAGCGAGCTTGATAAATATAAAAGAATGGTCTAGCACGTTGATGTCATTATGAGACTCTGGTAACCCAAAAAATGCATGCCATATCTAGAGATCATATGATGCTACTGCTTCTAAAATTATTGTTGGCTCACAACTATGACCAGTATACTAACCTTTCCACCCTGATGGGCAATTCTTCCATTTTCAGTGCATGCAGTCAATGCTCCCTAACATCCCTAGAAATGCACGCCTTCACCAACTCTTAGCAACCTAGCAATGTCATTGCTATTTGGTGACCTCAAGTACTCTGTAGAATAAATATCAACTACGGCTTCAACAAATTTTTTAAGACTCTCTATTGCAATGCTTTCTCCAATTCTCACATATTCATTTGTAAAATCTACCGCTACACCATACGCAAGCATCCTTAGTGCTGCAGTCATATTCTGAAGGGAAGACAAACCAAGCACTCCGGCAACATTTCTTTTTTAAACAAAATATTCATCTTTCTCTTCTAGATTAGATTTAATACGTAGAAAAAGAGAACGATTCATTCGAAACCTCTTTTGAAATACATTAGGAGGATATACTAGTGCTTCTGCAAAATAGTCTTGAAAAAGTCTTTGGTGGCCTTGCTCATGATCATGTTGGATGAACCTACGGCCTGGAACAGAACCACGATGTGAAGTTGATGCCCTCTCTCTTTCTAATCGTTCTTCTTCCAATGCAAGAAGCGCAATTATCTCAAAATCATCATCATAATCCGAGTCATTTAAAAGCAAATTTCCCAAGTTGCTGCCACCAAAAAAACACACACAATTATTGCTGCATGTGTGAATAATTAACATATTGATACTTAAAAAACCATGCAATATTCACATATTAGATGTTATGTTTAGGATAGATTATACACTTAGAGAAGGCATATGCCATTCTTTGGTCAACTAGCACCTCTAATATGGAAAGATTAAATTAGCACCTCTAATATGGAAAAATTAAATGACAGCAACTCCTTTCAATGTTTAGACCCAACAGCTACTACAGAAACCAAGTCAACCAACACCTCTAATATGGAAAGATTAAATAGAGCAAAACACTCTAAGAAGCATACCCTATGTGTAGGCAGATCTCTCAAGAAACTAGAATTCAAAGTTACAACCACTTTGAATTAAAACCATCAACAAATGCCAAAGTTAAACATAGGATGTTCAGATTATCAATCCAATTGATCAAGAAGAATGCGGCTAATGTAGTAATCTATCAATGCATCCAATAGTCCAATACTAAAATATAAATGTTTGAAAGAAAATTCTATATCTCAAGTTTTATAACCAGTATTCAATAAGAAAAAAAAATGGTGCTCTAATATGCAATGCAAATGTACAAATATAAGCCTCTATATAAGCAATGCAAATATACAAATACAATTGAAATGAAACGCAATGAAGTTTAATAAAAACAAAGCATTAGAAAAATACTTTGTTGCCCGTGCTCCACTTATTAAGTATATAAAAAAAAATCATGTTTAAAAAAAAAAAAAAAAAAACCTTCCACATCAATTCTTAAACATACCCATGTCTTCTCTATTGAATAGTTGGTGTGCAATAGAGATGAGACTAAAATTTTTATTAGAAAATAAGAAACTCTAAGGGAATCAGATTGGTTTATTAAGTCTAATAAGATTAATTAAATAGAAAAATAGAGATAAGATCAAGAAACAAAGAGAGAGAGAGAGAGAGAGAGAGAGAGAGAGAAGATCCAAAAACCCAAAACCTAAACCCAAATAGTGGTGAAGAACAATAGTAAATCATTCAAAACCACCAAATCATCAACTCGTACAATAAACTAATAAATTCAAACATGACTGTCAGTTCGTTTAGACCCCTTAAACCCAAACAGATTAACCTAGAGAATTAGCTAAGTGATTAACTTAGGTAATTTAAGCAGAATTAGGTTAACACAAATAATCAAAAACAGTAAAGCAGCGGAAATTAAAGAACACAAAGATCTGATGACCCAGGAAAACCAAACCGGTAAAAAACTTGGGGAGGATTTAACCTAGCTATCCTCAAGGTAAAACTGAATCCACTATGAAAGAATCGAAGTTTACACAATAAGACTTAGACCACTAACATCCTATTGCTACCCAAGTGTAGGAAACTTACTACCACGACCACATGATAGCTCCGAGATCCACGGACTCCTTCTTTCTTGAATTCTTCAGCAATCCACAAGCGCACCTGCTTGTATTTCTTTAAGATCTTTAATTCTGCAACTGAATGATTTACCAAGCTCTAAACATAAGTCTTGAGTTTGTAAACCCTAAGTGTATGTGAAGGCAAACACCTCTAGATCTCACAATGAGATTCACAAACACAGCAAAACAGAACACTGAAAACGTGGCTAGGGTTTTCCCTTATATACTTAGGGCAAAACATAAAACCCTATACATTAAGTGGGCTAGGGCTGAGTTGGAAAATTCTGCAGAAAAACAATCTGCACGATTTTCGATCGATCGAGTCTAATTTTCGATCGATCGAGTCAGGCAGAAAGTGCACAATGAATTCTGCATAAAACTCGATTCCAACTTTACATGAAGAGCCATACTTTGAGCAAGTCTAACACAAGACTAAACATTGTTTTGATCATGGTTTGCCAAAATTACAAATTGAAGTTCTAATACATTAGTTCCTAATTCTTAGAACCTAACAATGACAAAAACCCTATGAAATCAAAATTTTGGGTACCAATATTCAAGGTTAAGCCAATGTTTTCAGAACTCCATTCTTCGTCACTGGTGGTTAAGTGAACTTCGATTGAAAGCCATGGTGCAAGTCGTTTTGTGAGAGAGAGCAGCAGCGATGGGTTGATTTTGTAAGAGAAGAGTTTTTGAAGAGAGAGAGCTGTGTTGATGTATTCTAAAGAGAAACCAAGAGCACAATGGAGAGATGGAAAAGAGTTTTAATGAGAGAGAAAGAATAGTTATTTAATATGGCTGGGTAATTTTTTAAGATAAAATAAGTCTATGGAGTTGCAATAGTGTTTTCTATATCAAGAGAACTACTGTAGCAACTTCAAAAAATATTTGGAAAAGTTTCGCATTTGGAGAATCTGCTGGAGCTGATTTTTCATTTTTGGGGTTTGCTCTCCAAAAAATAGATTTAACTAATCTATTGGAGATGCTCTAAAAGCCTAATATATAGTATATACCGTCGGTTGGCTAGCTTATGTCAAAGTACGGTTTTACCCTTGTGTCTTTGAATTAGAGTCTAAAATGCACCGTTTTCGTCACGTATATGCTAGGGTTTTTATGCATACCAAGGCCCATTTATTCACTTATGCTTCCTTTTTTGGACCTTTTTGTTCCAAAACTATTTAAATATATTGGACTCAAATTCCATTCTAGTAATTGGGCCATGGCCCTCCTCCTTTATATATATATATATATATATATATATATAGGAATTACTTTGATTTGTGGAGCATGGAATAAGATAGGGAGAATGGGATAGACGATTTTGATTCCTTTTTTTCTACTTTTGTAATTTGTTGGTCAGTTCAAGTATTGTCTTTACCCTTTCTCTTTTCATTTGCTCTTCTTTTTTTTTTCTTTTTTTTTTTTCTTTTTTGGTAATTTGTTAGATTACTGGATGATCAAAGATTGATAGGCAATTTATTTTCCTTTCCTTTTTTATTTTTATTTTGGTGCATGTAATTGCATTTCTCATATTGAATACTTGAAATATCAGTCTCCATTGGTTATGTTCAGTAATTCCATCTGATCTGTTCATTTTAATGTGTTGAGTGTTTCATACAATAATGTAAATCGATACTTCACCTACAAGGTTTTTATTTATTTATTTATTTATATATGTATTCATTTTGCTATTTTTTTCAAGGTTAGATTTCAAGCTATTCAGATAAAGAGCAACAATTATTATTAAGACTGAAAGCAAATGTTTAATTGGGAGATTGATAGAATTAATGGGTTGTAATTGTATAGTTGGGTGTATTCAGTGATCAATTGGAAAGTTTCCAGGAATTAGGCCCTTGCGTGATTTCATGGCTACACTAATATGTCAGGTTTGGCCAAACCTATATGAGTTTCAATTTTAGATGCACTAAAACAACAACCTTACACACACACACACACACACAAACCAATTTCCATTCTGAACCAAGAAATAAGTCCTCACTATTATCACTCGCCACCCAGAGTCAATAACATCTCAAAAAATCTTCTCCCACATCTTCACCATCTTCCATCCTCACTTTACTAAAAGGAACTTTATCAAGGAGACCCATACTTTGCAAAACTAGTGGTTAATTAACAAGGGAACTTGGTCAATTTACTGTTATACATAGTTGGTTACACTCTATCCCTCGATCCCCACTACACTCATAATTTCTCCCTCTAATAAAAAATTAATATGAAAAGCCTTATTTACTTTCATAGTTTTACTACCACTGAATTAGTAGTTTTTTTGTTACTATTGAGATATGCCACTTGCTGAACTTTTACTGTTTTTGTATTGAAATACACCTACTGGTGAGACTATTTTTGTTTCGGTTTTATTTTATTGCTGGAAGTCTATTGTTATGTTTTATTCTATCAATGGATATTCATTATCCTATTCACTTTTACTTTTATCATTGTACATAATATATTTTTTTTATCCTTTTATAGTTGGATACATATCAAACTTTCATTCATTATCCATACTTCCTTTGATTTCAACGTAGGTTTCCTTTGTAATAAAAAAAGGTACACTGGTAACCATTACTCTTCTTTGGATAAATCTTAAGCTTTGGACTTAGACTCTCAAATAAAATCTCGAGCCTAACAGGGCTAACCATCTCGAACGTGCCAGAAATGACCACAATAGAAAGTAAAAGAGGAGAGAGAAAAAGAGAAGGGAGGGGGTGGGTACTATGTGGAGGAAAAAAAAATTGATCAGAAGCAAGGTTTGTTTTCTTCCTTGTAAACAAGTCTCATAATACAATTTTCCGAGACTTATAATACAGTTTATTTAGTTGAAACTGAAAACTTTTTGCTGAAAATGTTAACAAATTTATAATAAAAAAATGGGGGGTTAAAAGCTAGTTGAATAGTACAATGAGACTTATAAATATTACCAAAAAATGCAATGAGACCTATGAATAATACCAAAAAAAAAAAAAAAAAAAAAGCTAAAAACTCAAATAAGCTGAATTTTTCATCACATCCCAAACAAACTCGATATATCCAAAGATTCCAAACAAGCCCATATTTCTTCCCAAACAAGCTGCAGACCCCAGATTTTCATAATGACAATAAAAAGAATGAATATCATAATCTTTTTTTTTTTTTCATAAAGAAAGCAAAAACTATGAAGTTCTTGTTGATTTATATATATTTTGATGATGCCGAAAATCGTCAGTTAGTTACGCGGCCCTCACGTGCTCGAGACAACACCTGCCCGACAAAGAAAAGAAAAAAAAAAAAAAAAAACCTCAAGAGAATATCGGTGTGGTACCGGCTAAATACCCTCTGAAGGTCAAGTTAGAGAACTTTTCACAACTCTAGAGTGCTAGAGCTAAGAGAAATTATGCATATCTTGGTTTGTGAGGGTTTTGGAGTTTTTATAGTAGCATAGGGTTGACATCCGTTCCTTGGCTTAAAAGATCTTTCCTTGTGGGAGAGATCCTCTTTAATTCACGTATCTTATGGAATCTTTTCCTTGTAGAACTCCCCTTGATTAGGGTTAATCGTGGGGCACAAGATATTTCCTTATATATTCAAGTAAGGCCATGTCAGACTCGTCAAAGGTTTACTTATCCTCTTCAACTTCCTTCCGTCAACTTCTTATCCCGTCTACACATTCTAGCCGTCTCGTTCAGATGTTTGTCGACTTCAAGGTGCAGCCGTCAGCTTTGAGATGGTACCATCGACTTTATACTAATTGTTAGTTTATGAATGCATAAGTGAGGCCGACGAGTTCATTGGGACCGTCAACTTTACTTGGATGAGTTTATCAATATTACAAAATTACCCTTATCAGCTACTCCCCTACTTCATAGCCCCGTCAACTTCAGCCAACGGGTTATGGAGTTATTGTAGCTTTTTATTATTATTATTATTATTATTATTATTATTATTATTATTATTATTATTATTATTCGTTTATTCAAAAAGAAAGGGCATTTATGGGTGATTTCTTGAGCAGCCTTTATTAAATTCCTGAACACGTGGCATAAGCTGGTTGGACTCGTTTCTGAACGAGGTTGTCGCTTCCTCTTCCGTGCCTTTTTTACCCTATATATACCTCACCTCCTCCCCTCATTCCTCTTATTTCAACCTTGCTGATCTTAAGAGAGAGAGCTCGTCATTCCTGAACACCTCGCTTCCGTCAGCCTACTGATCTCGTCACTTTTACCGCCCTCATCTCACAGAGGCCGTCATTTTCCAAGAAACCGTTAACAAAGTAAGTACTTTTATTTCATTGTCTTTTATCTTTGTTTTTCCTAGCTGGTAGTTGATTCTTTTTAGAGAGGTCGTCAACTTAGGTTCTTAGAATACCTCCATCGCTTGTAGATGAGTAGATGTCTAGAGAAGCGATGAATAAGCAGTCATCAGTTCGTGAGGGTGCAGGCTACGATGAGGTCTTCCAATCAGGTCATGAGCCCGAGGAAGGCCTTTCCTGTTCGTCAGAGAGAGACATGTCAGCCCATTCTCCTAAAGAGGAAGTGGAAAGTTGCGATGAGGAGGAAAAGTTTGAGGGTGAGGACAAAGATGACGAGGGAGGAAAGGAAGGGGAGGATGACGGGGAAGAGGGAGAAGTTGACGAGGGAAACTCTGATGAAGGAAGTTCAAGAAGCCATGAGGATGGCTACACTTGTCCATTTATCCTCCCTAAAATGTGGACCGTGAATGATTTTATGCCGAAGATGTCGACTAAGGTTTTTAATACTTTATTAGGACCATTACCAAATTCCTGACCACATCCCAATCCGTCTTCCTGTGAAGTTCGAGAAGTGCTACTCAGGGAGGACCGCGAACGTCGACACGTGCGATGCCATGTTCGTAGCAGGATTGAGGTTGCCACTGACGGCACTACATTGTCAATTGGCCAATTTCTTGGGATTGTTCGTCAGCCAAGTTGCCCCCAATGCTTGGAGGATATTCATTGGGGCTGAGTTCTTTTGGGGTCGTCTAAATGGTGGGAACCATTAGCTAACTCTTGACGAGTTCTTTTAGTGCTATCGTCCCCAACACATCGTCTCATCCTAGGGGATAAACCACTTCGCGATGAGGAAGAAGGAGCTGAAGCTGGTGTCAGACATGCTTGACTCCAATAAGAATTGGAAGGGCAGGTATTTCTTTGTCCAAGGGACGAACTAGGTGTGCCGTTAAGAAGAGTGGGTGAGATACCTCATGGATTTGACAATACTTGGGGCATCATCAAGGATTCAGGTTTAATACCGTCTACATCCCCCCTTCTCTTAATCCATTTGTTTTAAGTTTCTAATGTTATCTGCCTTTCTCATTTTCAGCTAGTGTTCGTCCGCATATTACAAACGAGCAAGAAGCTTTTATTCGTCGGGTTACAGAGATCCCGTTGGTCGAGCGGAGGTGTCGGGACCTAATTACACTCGACACTTTGCATGCTTATTGCGGAGGTCCTGAGTCGGCACCAGTAGCCCGCAGACTGAACGCCTACTCCTGTCGACGTAAGTTGCATTTATTATTATTTTTTGGTCGTTTATTCAAGTCTGCTTACCGAACGTCATCACTTGCCTTTCCAAAAATGGAGGCATCCAGACAGAGGTCGTTGGTGAGGGCGGCTATAGAGCGTAGGAAAAAGGAGAAAGAGAAGAGGAAGGAGGGAGCATCCTCGTCGGCCCCTAAGGTCGTCGAGAAAGGTGCGCCCAAGAGGAAAGCTGACGGGAAGGATGACCGTCCTCCCAAGAAAGTATCCGTCACGCTTGGGGATAAACTGCCTAAAAAACCGTCGCCTCCCAAGCTGAGCCACAGTGCAAGCAAAGGATTAATAAAGACGCCAGGCCCCGTCACTCAAGGATCTGTCCATCATCTACTTACTTACAAGGAACACGCCGTTGAGGTGATTGAGTCAATCATCAAGGACACGGACATGGATCCTTACGCTGAGTAGGCAACGGAGGAGCTGAGGGCGTCTGGCCTTTTCGACCATGCACGGGTATGTCTCTTCTTTTCTTTCTTTCTTTTTTTATCTATTTATTTATTGCTCAATAGCTGATGGTTGTTCTGTTTGTAGGCGCTGGTCCATATGAAGGCACTGCAGGATAAGAGCGTTGCCCAAGAAGGGATGATTGCCCATCTATGCAAGCGCAACGGGACCCTGACCATCAAGCAAGAGCAATACAAGGACGCCCTCTGTACTCTCAATAAGGAGGTGAAGGAACTGAAAGAGAAGTTGGAGAAAGAGGGTCGTCAGAAGAAACAAGAGCAAGAGGCTAAGGCGACGATTGAAAAGGAGCTGACGGCTCTTCTTGGGCAGGTGGAAATGGCAAGGATTGACACCGTCACTAAGTTCAAGGCTTCATAGCCTTTCATTAACGCATGCACCGTCTACTATGGTGTCAGGTTTGAGGATTGCCTAAAGCAGGTTAAATCTGTCTACCCACACTTGGATTTTCTCAAGGTCACCATGGATGGCCCACTGCCGTCAACCCCTGCCAGCGACACCATCTTCAAGGATACGAACGACTCCCTCGAGTCAAAATGGGATCCAAAGAATGATGGCGTTGTTCTTGCCCAGCCTGCAGTGGAGCAGGCTGTCACTCCTTTGATTTCGTCCACCAAGGCTACTCAAGTTGCTAAAAATCAAGACGCCCAAGATCCCCCTCCCCAAGATGACAAGAACCCTTCAGCTCAGGACGTCAAGGATCCCTTGGCCTAGCTTTTTCTTTTATTTGTAATGACAATTATGTTTATGTGTTTTATCCAATTTCCAAACAATACTTAGCACCCCTTAGTGTGATTATTATATCTGTCGCTTTCAGTATGTATGTAGATCATCTTTTGTTAACATGTGCATGTCCATCCATTCTTGTGTCCTATACGTTATGATGTATTCGTCCTCTTTTAGATAGCGTTTCTATTAATAAATCCGTCCACCCGTGGATAAACTCATCCACTTAAGAACTTGAATGACTTTAATTCGTCCACTTTATGGTCTTGTCCACTTATGGACTTAGTAATAAACCTGTCTACTTGCGGACTTATATATTGAACCCATCCACTTAAGGACTTAAATAACTTTAATTTGTCCACTTTGTGGACTTAAATAATTTCCATTCGTCCACTTTGTGGACTTGGTAATGAATTCATCCACTCTGTGAACTTAAATAATTTCTATTTGTCCATTTTGTGGACTTGTCCACTTATGGACTTGGTAATAAATTCGTCCACTTTATGGACTCCTCCACTTGTGGAATTGGTAATAAATTCGTCCACTTTGTGGATTTAAATAATTTCAATTCGTCCATTTTCTGGACTTGTCCACTTATGGACGTGGTAATAAATTCGTCCACTTTATGGACTCGTAGTTTTGTAAATAAATACACAAATCATGTCTGAATAACTCCTCTTATTATGATAAAAGCACGCATAAAAAAGCTGTTTTTTAGAAGGATAAAAAAAACTATCCTTTGGACTTAGAAAGTACTATAGGCAAGAAATAAAAGAAATAAACAGGAAATGAGGAGTGTCGCTCTTCATGCTGTCATCTACTGGTAGTATTTCCTAAGCTGCTCTGTGTTCAATAAATGGTGCAACTTATGTCTGTTTAATGTCTCTAGGTGGTAGGTGCATTTCCTCTACCATGAAGCAATTCTGTAGGGTTCTTCCCAATTAAGACCGAGCTTCCCTAGGGAGAGATCTCTTGTGGTGCTTGTTATCTTCCTTAAGATAAGGTCTCCGACATTGAAGTCTCTATGCCTGACTCTAGAGTTATAGTACTTGACCATGAGGTCTTGGTATCGTGCTAGTCTTTGTTCAGCTGCTATCCTGACTTCGTCAACGAGATCAAGTTGTAGACACATGGCTTCGCCATTTCTTCTCTCATCATAGTTGTCCACCCTGTAGCTTGTAAGCCCGACCTCAGTTGGGATAACTGTCTTACTTCCGTACGCTAGTTGAAACAGTGTCTCCCCTGTAGGTGTTTTGGCCGTCGTTCTATATGCCTATAGTACGTTTGGCAGCTCTTCTAGTCATATACCCTTTGCCCCCTCGAGCCGAATCTTGATGATTTTAAGTAAAGATTGGTTTGTGACCTCAACTTGCCTATTGACCTGAGGGTGGGCGGGGGAGGAATAGTGGTTCTTGATTCCCGATTCCCAGCTGAGAGCAAAAATCCCGGAAGAAGTCATTGTCGAATTGTTTCCCGTTATCAGAGACCAAGACTTTAGAGATCCCATACCTACAGATGATGTTTCTCCAGACGAAGCTCCGCATGTTCTTTTTAGTTATGGTGGCCAAGGCTTTAGCTTCTACCCATTTTGGTGAAATAATCTATGCCAACTATTTGGAACTTCAACTGTCATATTGCAGTTGGTAATGGACCCATGATGTCTTGTCCCCATTAAGGGAATGGCCATGGGACTGTCATTAGGGCGAGCTCTTTTGTCGGCTACCTGATGACGTTGCTAAACCTTTGATATTTGTCACAGGCCTTGACATAGGTTTGGACATCCTTCTGCATAGTAAGCTAGTAGTATCCAACTCGAATCAGTGTGTGTACTGGCAACCGCAACCTTGAGTGGTTTCCGCAGATCCCTTCATGGACTTCTCTCATGACGTAGTCCGTTTCTTCGAGGCTCAAGCACCTAAGATACGGTCGAAAGAAGCCTCTTTTGTACAAGGCATCTTTTATCAGAACGAATTGTTCTGCTTGAACCTTCAACGTCTTTACGGCTCTCTTACCGTTTGGTAATACGTCGTTTTTCAAGTAAGAAACTATTAGTGTGGTCCAGTTTCCTTCAGAACCTATCTCCTGTACATTGAGGGGATCTATTAATGGTGAAAACTGAACAAAGGAAGTACCTTGTTAGGGACGATCATGTGTTCTGCTAATGCGGCCTTGGCAATATGGTTGGCTTGCCCATTCTCTCCTCTGGAGATTTGAACAATCTTGGCCTGTAGGTCTACCACCCTTCTCTTTACTTGCTCTAGGTACTTCTTCATCATTTCGCCCTTACATTCGTAATCACCGTTTACTTGGTTTGTGACAACTTGGGAGCCGCAATGAACAACCACAGTTACAACTCCTGCCACTTTAGCGAAATCTAGTCCTGCTATTAGGGTTTCGTACTCTGCTTCATTGTTAGTAGTAAGGAAGTTGAGACGAATCTTGCATTCAATCTCGTCCCCTTCAGGGGAACGAAGCACAATACTCGCTCCACCAGCTTATTGGTTGGACAATCCATCTGTATGTATCCTCCACTGACGATATTCTTCTGCCCCCTGGCCTTCCCCATTAGTGAATTCCGCAATGAAGTCAGCGACGACTTGCCCCTTAACGGCATGTCAAACTCACTTAACTCTGTTGCATATAGTGCCAATCGTCCAGTGGCTTCGGGATTGCCGTAAGGGCTTGTCAATTAAGATGATCACCGTGTGAGCTTAAAAGTATGGCTACAGTTTGCAGGCTGCCATAACCAAGTCGAAGGCGAGCTTCTCCATTTGTGGGTACCTCTCCTCTGCACCACGAAATGCCCAGCTGGCATAGTACATAAGCTTTTGCACCTTGTCTTCTTTCCTGACCAAGGCCACGCTGACGGCAGCCGGGGATACAGCCAAGTAAAGGAATAATTCTTCCCTTGGTTTTGAGGGACTTAACAGCGATGGGAAAGAGAGATAGGCCTTCAGATCCTCGAATGCCTGTTGACATTCAGTCATTCACTTAAAAGACTTCTTCAGCATGCAGAAGAAAGGTAGACACTTATCTGTTACCCTTGACACGAACCTGTTCAGTGCAGCTACCTTGCCATTGAGACTCTATACTTCTTTTATGTTCTTTAGGGGCACCATCTCTACTATGGCCTGGATCTTGTCCGGGTTGGCCTCGATACCTCTCTAAGACACCATGAACCCTAGGAACATTCCTGCCGTCACCCTGAATGCACAGTTTCTGGGGTTGACCTTCATGTTGTAAAAGCGAAGGATGTCGAAGGTTTCCCTGAGATCATCCAAATGATCGTCCTCCCTTCGGCTCTTTACCAGCATGTCGTCAATGTAGACTTAGACATTTCTTCCAATCTAATGCGTGAACATCTTGTTCATGAGCCGTTGATATGTCGAGCCTGCGTTCTTGGGGCCGAACAGCATCACTTTGTTGCAGAAGAGGCCTTGGCTAGTGACGAACAAAGTCTTTTCCTGATCCACTTCGTCCATTTTACTCTGGTTATAACCTGAAAATGCATCCATGAAGCTTAGTAACTGATGCTAGGCCATAAAGTCTACCAGGACATCAACCCACAAGAGGGGGTAGCTATCCTTGGGGCATGCTTTGTTCAGTTCTATAAAGTCCACGCACATTCTCCATTTTTCGTTGGCTTTCTTGACCATCACCACATTTGCCAACCAATCAGGGTAGTAAACTTCCCTGATGAAGCTTGCCTCCTACAACTTGCGGACTTCCTCTGCTATAGCTCGGTCTCGTTTTTGGGCGAACACCCACTTCTTTTGACGGATGGGTGGAAAGAAGGGCGACACATTCAACCTGTGCACCATGACCGACGAGTCGATTCTTGGCATGTCTTCATGGCTCCAAGAAAATACATCTTAGTTCTCTTTAAGAAAAGTTGTGAGCGCTTGGCGAACCATCAGGCTAACAAGGGTGCCAATCCTTGTTGTTCGATCTGGCCTAGAGTTGTCAAGAAGTATCTCCTCAAGTCTTTCAACGGGTTCTACCATCGTCCGCTGCTCTTCTATGTTCATTGTCTATAGATGATCGTCCATTTCCAACATTGCAATATAACACTCATGTACAGCCATTTAATCTCCTCGCACTTCTCCTACTGCATACTCGGTAGGGAATTTAATCATCAAGTGGTAGGTCGAAGTTACAGCCTTCCAAGAGTTAAGGGTGGGCCATCAGAGGGTGGCGTTATAGGCGGATGAATAGTCGACAACAAGGAATGTAAAATCTTTAGTGATTTAATGAGGACAATCACCAACCATGACAGGCAACGTGACCACGCCGAAGGGGTATACTTTGGTCCTTCCGAACCCCACGAGTGGGGCATTAGTTAGGACCAACCATTCCTTGTTAATCCTTATTTGCTGGAACGCCGAGTAGTAAAGGATGTCGGCAGAGCTTCCATTGTCGACCAGGACCCGATGTGTGTTATAATCTCCTACCCGTACGCTAACGACGAATGCATCGTCATGTGGGTGGTGGAGACATTGAGCATTATCTTCTGAGAATTCGATGATGGGGTTGTTAATCCGCACCATCTTTAAGACGAAGCCCGTCAGCTGGACGTTCTGAACCATCTTGAGGTAAGTCTTACAGGCCTTTTTAGAGGAACCAGAGGTCGCAGTGCCTCCCACAATCATTCTTATATCTCCTATGGGCGACCTAGGACGCTCGTTCTCCCATCTTGGAATCTGCTCTTATGGTAGGTCCATTCGTTCCTTGCTAACAAATTTTTGCAACTTTCCTTGTCTAATAAAAGCTTCTATTTGTTGCTTCAAGTCGTAGCAGTTGGCGGTGTCATGGCCGTGGTCACGATGGAAGCGACATTACTTATCTCTGGACCTCTTGTTGGGATCTCCCTTCAACTTGGCAGGAAATGTCAAGGCTTCTTCGTCTTTGATTTGCATCAAGACTTGGTCGATCGGGGCAGTCAGCAGGGTGAAGCTTGTGAACCTCCCCATGGGGAGCTTAGAGCGCCTGTCCTCCTACCATTCTCCGGTCCTAGCCATCTTCTGCCCCCTATCCTGCCGTACATCTTCCTGTCTTTCCCTCTTCTTTGGCTTCTCTTCTCGAGCCAGCAGTGCATCTTCCGAGTTCATATACTTAGCGCCCTGTAAAGCACATCCGACATAGTCTTCGGGTCATTCTTATATAAAGAAAATAGGAATTCACCCTTCCGTAGCCCATTTGTGAATGCGGCCACGAGTATCTTGTCGTCAACTTCATCGAATGAAAACAGCTCTTTGTTAAAGCGAGCTATGTAAGACATCAGTGTTTCATTCTCTCGTTGCTTAATGTTCATCAAGAATGCAGTGGACTTCTTATATCTGTGCCCCCCGATAAAGTGCGAGGCAAATTGGGCACTTAACTCTATAAAGGTACTAATGGAGTTGGGCATTAACCTACTGAACCAAATCCTTACGGGGCCCATCAGCGTAGTAGGGAAGGCTCTGCACATGATCTCGTCTGCCACTCCTTGAAGGTACATCAGGGTCTTGAAAGATTCCAGGTGATCTAGGGGGTCCTTTGATCTAGGGGGAAAGAAGTGACGGACGTAGTGAATGGCGAATCAGTTCGATGGACCAAGTCATCGAGGTCACTCGATAACCGTCCTTTGACGGCGTTCATCATGAAATTCATCCGCTCCTTCATCATTTGCATTTCCGCAATCATGTGAGGCGAAGCCATATCGGCGGCGGATGGATGGCTCGTGTCCTGTCGCTCTTGGCTACTCGAGGCGTTGCTACCTTCCAGCTTCTCCTAGTTCCTCCTCTCAGCACTGGTGCCTTCTTGGTCCTCCTCCTAGGTGTTAAGCCCTACATTCTTTTGGCGCAGTTGCTCCTCTAGATTATGGTTTTGCTTAGTAAGGCGCTTTACGGCCGCAATGAGAGTCTAAAGCTATCTCTCAAAGACGGTGGTATGCAATTCGTCTCCTTGAATGTTGTTGGTGGTCGCCGTTGAGCGAGTAAGTACCATGCAAGTTTTTTTCCGAGAAGCGGTGGCATGGCTTACAAGTGCTTCGGCGTTCCCACAGATGACACTAACTGATGATGCTAAAAATCATCAATTAGTTACACAGTCCTCATGTGCTCGAGACAGCACTTGCACAACACACACACACACACACACACACACAAAAAGTACCGGTGTGGTACCGGCCAAATACCCTCCGAAAGTCAAGTTAGAGAACTTTTTACTACTCTAGAGTGCTAAAGCTTGGAGAAATTAGCGTACCTTGGTTTGTGAGGGTTTTGAGGTTTTTATAGTAGCATAGGGTTGACATCCGTTCCTTGGCTTAGAAGATCTTTCCTTGTGAGAGAGATCCTCTTTAATTCACGTATCTTGCGGAATCTTTTCCTTGTAAAACTCCCCTTGATTAGGGTTAATCATGGGGCACAAGATATTTCCTTATATACTCATGCATGGAAGCCAAGTAAGGCCATGTCACACTCGTCAAAGGTTTGCTTATCCTCTTCAGCTTCCTTTCGTCAACTTCTTTTCCCGTCTACACATTCTAGCCATCTCGTTCAGATGTTTGTCGACTTCAAGGTGTAGCCATCAACTTTGAGATGGTACTGTCGACTTTATACTCGTTGTTAGTTTATGAACGCATAAGTGATGCCAACGAGTTCATTGGGACCGTCACCTTTACTTGGACGAGTTTATCAACATTACAAAATTACCCTTATCATATTTAATTCATTATCATATTGGTAACAGAAATCCATCACATTCCTTAGTACAACACTAGTACATATCATAATTAATACACTTGTCAAAGTTCTCAAATAAATTTGCAGCAATAAGATACTGCATTGAACAGATACTTCCATATAAGTTACTCTAGAGGAACACAAATGTTATAAAAAGCAGTACAAACTCTGAAAACACAATACTATAATCCACTTGTAGGTATCACTTAAAAACATATTTTACGATACCAGGTAAATGGATATTCAGAAAGTACTCGTCCCATTTGATGCATTTGGGATCGAAGCAAAACAAATCTGCCTCTGCACCACTTTCTCTTAATGCCATTCGCAGCCTCTCTGTGTTCATGTCATCAAAGCTATATGCAAAAGTAGGCTTATATTAATATATATTGAAGAAGAAAAAAATGGTTAGCTTAGCAAATACAAGAACCAAAGTAAAAGCATACACATACATGCCCACGAAAAACAAGTAAGGCTTGTACAGTTCCACCAATCGCGTCACAAAGTTGATTTTACTTCTGAGATTAAGATACGTGCCCTGAAAATACTTGCAAAGCGCTACATTCACCACTTCTAGTCCCTGTAAAATAAAAAGAAAAAAAAATCGATTGAAATAAAGATAATAGCTAGCAGAACTGAGGGCATTTTGAGTTCAGAAGATGCATGGTGCTGAGAGAAATACCATAATGCTATGGTTGACAAAGGAAAATGAAGCAAGAACATTTGACATGGCAATCGATGATAGATAACATGCACCTCTCTTGGTCACACCCAGCCACCATACTCTTATTTCATTGAAAAATGATTGGACTATTACAATTACAAACTTTCTTTTTTATTATTATTATTATTATTATTATTATTATTATTATTATTATTATTATTATTATTATTATTATTATTATATTTTGCCTCATATATAAATATATATATATATATATAAATTATTCTATCAATATCTTTTCGGGGTTCAAAACATATAATAAGAAAAAAAAAATTAAATAAGAAGGCAAAACCAAAGAAAAGAAATACAAAATATAATAGCATTACATTTCAAGAGTGAAAAAATTTATTCCTCATGCAATAATTTTTTTTTTTACAAAGGTTTCTCTATAAACAATCAAATTTAATTTACTAGAGTTATATGTTATAAATTTAGTTATTTTTTATTTCTACACATTAATAATCTATATATATATATATATATAATAATAGGTAAAGCAGAGAGAAAATCTAATTAAATTTTCAATTGAAATTCAATTAGTGTCTAATTTTACGACACGTGTCTCATCAAATCTAAATTTTAGAATTTTGTGCCAAGTGAGTTAATTTAGGTAAAAATTGAATTTCAATTAGAGTTTAATTTTGTGTCACGTATCTTATTTATTTTAAATTTTTAAATTTTTGTGCCAAATTAGTTAATTTATTGTAAAAAACGAAGAGTCCAATATAATAAACCAGAAAAAACATAATCATATATATAATATGTAATTGTAATTGTTTTTAAATGTACCCGTGCATATGCACGGGGTTACACACTAGTTGTTATTAATGTGTGTACATAACTTTGTTCTAGGTGGATTCAAATCGGTGAGTATCACATATATCATATTCGGCATCACCTATGATCACTCATTTTTATTCACGAAGCATGCATATCATATATATGTATTGGCCAATTAAGAACAAACCTTCAATAGAAGCAAATAACGAAAGGTCATGTATCTTTCGAAGCTGGCCATGTCGCCTAACACCAAAGCCTTGGCAACCTTGACAGGTTTCCCATCCTTATTAATCCATGGTTTTTGGGAGAAGTAACGATAGCCGTATTCTTGAAGATCCACGTTTCTAATAGGATTGCTTGCTGAAGATCCCACTTGGTAAATCACATCAGAAGGTTGATTTGCATGAGCTACCATTGCCACTATTATAGAATTCACCACAAAGTCTGCGGGTATCTACATTTTTATTTACATTTCATTTAATTAATAATAAACTAAATGATCAAATTCATCACATTTTTCTAACAATTTAAAATTTTATAAATTTCATCTAATTATAATATTCTAACACTCTTGGTCACATATAAAATATCATATTCTAACACTTTTAGAAAAATTTCATATTCTAACACTCACAAAATTTCATCTAACATATTTTTTTTTATATAAAAAATCACAAATTCAATATGTTTTTTTTTTTTAATTGTACTGGCGAAGCGGCAAAACCGGTCAAAATACCCAAAATATGCCCGGTACAACTGTTACAGGCCAGTATAATTCAGTATTTTTTCCTATACATTTTAGCATAGTACTAATACTGACTTAATGGTTGGTATGGTATATTTCTTATATACGTGTGGTACCGGTACAATATTGACTTCCCTACACTAAACATGTGAGATTTTTAACTTATTAAATGAGATATGGTATCAAAGCTGATCTTGAGTTCGAACTCTATACTCGTTCAACCTCATGTTTAACAATATTATGGTTAATGATTAAATTCATAGCTTCTTAGCCATTTGACCTTTTTGAACAATTAAAATTAATAATTTATTATGGTATCATGTCAAATGATTTTGAGTTCCAAATTCAAAGCATATCTCCACTTTATCTTTAATGCTGAATTATAACACGTAAATAAATAATAATTAATGAGTTATGATTGACTTAATCAACTCACCAGATCAATGGCTGCCTGAAGATCACCAAGAAAGACAGTTAGTTTTCCCTTACCATAACCAACTGCTAGACTGTCAATAGTCCTGTAACATCAAAATGTAATTACAAATTAAAATTGCAATATAATTCAAACTTTTCTTCTTTTTTTAATCACATACTTTCCCTCATTTTCTCCATAACCAAACAAGAAATTAATGCTATAGGAAAATAAAATGATAATAAATTATAATTCAGAACAAGGGTTAATTGTCATTGCACACATGTAATTAAGAAAGATTTTGTGTTCTCACCTTATCCCTTCAACCCAACCGGGAAAAGGTTCTTTGAAAGTACTGGTAACAATGGTAGGACGTAAGATAACCACAGATTCATTTTCTTTTAGATGCTCTATAAGCATCTCTCCCATTGCTTTTGTGAATACATAAGTATTTGGCCATCCGTACATCCTTGCCCTGATAAAATATTTGGACAAAGGTAGGTAAGACTATTAGAATTCACTGCCCATAGTTGAATGCATTATTTTTTAGAAATAATTTTTTTTTAATTCATTAATTTAACTCCAAGAAAGAATAATTTGGGTTTCAAGTGGAGATTTAAGTCAATTCATAATCACAAGAACATCAATTTATGGAAAAATTAGTGTACTCCAAGAGTATACTCTTGGAATACACAATAACAAACCTAATTTATAGACAACATCTAAGTATAGTACTTTTGCATTACTTTGCCTAAAAAATAAAATAAATAATTGTTTTATACATATATTAGCCTCACAAGCATTTGGCTAAAATTTGAAGAGCGGGTTCTGCTCTTCCCCATTCGACATGATTGGTTCAAATATTGATTGAGCATAAGCCCAACCCAAACCGACTTAATTCAGTAACTTTAGTATTAGTGAGTAAGTTTGGTCATCTTTTTTTTTTTTTTTTGATACAAAGTTTGGTCATCTATTGCAGCTACATTCAAAGGGTTTGATATTCCTATAATTATTATGAGCACGTACGAGATAGAGACTGATGGATGGTGCCAGGGGATTAGGTAAAATCATAAATGTTCCAATAAAAGAGCACCAAAACCACTCAGTCAAAGCCAACACGACAAGGAAAACAAAATTTAGGGTCTTTAAACCGTGTTGTACTCCACTTTGAATATTGTGCCGCAAATGAATAATTCATGAAAATGTTTCTTGAGTTTAATAGCTGATAATTAATTAAGTAGTTGTTATTGTGTCAAGTGTTAATCATATATTCTCCTGAATTCCATAATAACAACCCTAATTTATAGACAATATTTGAGTAAAGTACTTTCGCTTTACTTTGCCTAAAAAATAAAATAAATAATTTTTTTAATACATATATTAGCCTCACAAGCATTTGGCTAAAATTTGAAGAACAATGTTACAGAACACCTAGCACTAGCAGGTTCTGCTCTTCCCCATTCGACATGATTGGTTCAAATATTGATTGAGCATAAACCCATCCCAGACCGACTTATTCAGTAACTTTAGTATACGAGTAAGTTTGGCCATCTATAGCAGCAACATTCAAAGGGATTGATACTCCTATAATTATTATGAGCACGTACGAGATAAAGACTGATGGATGGTGCGGAGGGATTAGGTAAAATCATAAATGTTCCAATAAAAGAGCACCAAAGCCACTCAGTCAAAGCCTGTGCCTGCCAGGAGAGGGTATCTCACGTGCCAGCTGCATGAGACATCCCTCTCACAGCCACATGTGAGGTCGATCTGGTTGTGAGAGGGATGTTGTATGCGCCTGATACATTCAAGATTTTTTCGTCTAGTAGAGTAGTTTGAGATGAGATTTTTGTAATTTGAGATGAGATTTTTGTAATTTTTTGAAATACGTGAGGATAAAAATGTTTGTAAAAATGTGTGTAATGTTGTTTAAAATGTGAAAATGTGAGTTTGAAAATGGTTACCACCAAATGAATAGTTCATGAAAATGTTTCTTGAGTTTTAATAGCTGATAATTAATTAAGTAGTTGCTACTGTATCAACTATATATACAAATTTATGCTAGAGACATAATTTTTGACACAATTTTATGCCATAACTTACTATATGGCGAGTTATGATTGGTTAAAGTATGTTAATGAGCCATGTGAAGACACTTTTACCAATTACAACTCACTATATAACAAATTGTGACACAAAATTATACCACCCAAAATTATAGCAAAAGTTATATCCTGAGCATAATTCCTGTATACACGCTCATTATAAATCACCCGAAAATGTTGTTTCGTATTAAAGTAACATGACAAGACCCATAAAAAAAATAATAATAAAAAAAAAAAAAAAAAAAGGAAAATGACAAGAAGGCAAAAGTGTGACAGCTTAATACCAAAGCGTAAAGGTATCACATGGACCTCATAAAATCATATTCAATGCTTCTAGCCAGTACCAACACATAGCAATGGGTATTCAAAAACAAAACATAAAAAACAAAACAAAGCAAAACAAAAAACAGACATGGCAGGGGGTAAGTTTTTTTATTTTTTCGAGTTAGGTACAATATACTACTAATCTACATGACTGCAGCTGAAATCCTTTTCTGTCTGGATTTAAATGGATTTTATTTTTCTTAAACCCCTACTTGACCATGCTCATATTCGAGTCAACCTAATGATTTTTTTTTTTTCAGTTGTTTAACTAATTAAATAATATGTAAAGTGTTAAGCATGCAACATCTTAACAATAATAAACAATTAAATATTAATTAACAAATATATATATATATATATATGAAAAATGTCCAGCATCCATGACAATTGAATATCTTTAAATCACAGAAATTACCATTGTTACAATATCAATGATAAGGACATGGGTTTAATAATAATAATAAATTTATTATTATTATTATTATTATTATTATTATTATTATTATTATTTTTGCATAAGGGTTTCAGACGATAAAATTGAAAAAAACAAACTGGTTCAAAGTTTATATTTTCTATTATAAAATATTCAAAATTAGTGTATAAAGGTTTTTTTAAAAATCATAACCCATTTAATATGGCTAATTGGCCCTGCTTGACCTGCTACAGTGATGTTTAGTTTTGGATTGACCTGCCTCTAAAGATTGTATGAATCGACTGTTTAGAATTTGACTATTCCTAAAAGACCATTAGCATCCGGGGATGAAAAAAAAAAAAAAAACTTATTTTACATTATTAAACACTACTTTATTTATTTTACCAGTTCATTTTACAATTCACCTTACATTCTAATTTTATTTTTACATACAATTCAATAAAATAATATAAAGTATTTTTCTCTCTCTTTTTCTTCCTACTCATTTTTTCTCTTCACACACAGTTACAAGATTAAACTAATATTTTTTTTTTTTACAACCTATGAATAGTAAGGTTGCATATATGCAATATGCAACCTTATTATTCATAGGTTGCAAATTTTTTAAGTTTACAAATCCAAATAGAGTGGATTTTGAGTGGCTGGGATTGTAAAATAGCAACTAGGAGTATTTACACCCCCAATATTAGTGCTCTAACAATTTTTGATGGGTATGTGTGCCAAGTACACCATTTGTTTAATGAAATTTAAGAGATCTGGTCCAAACAATAATAATTTCTAGTGAAAGTTATCATTGGACACGTCAAAATTCGAACACGTATCCAAGAATGGACACGTTTCCGCAATCCAACTTGTCCAGTGATAACTTTCACTGGACACAAACCGCACCCATAATATAAAGCCACTTGTCCAGTTATCTTCTTCTCTTTCACAATTTTTTTTTTTATATTTTACTTTTTAAACTTTTATGAACTTTTTTCTTAATTTTTTTTAATCAACGATTGAGATTAAATGTTGCTTTTTGTAACTATCAATCTCAAACATTGATAATAATTACACAGAATGGAATACCCTAAATTGATGACCTACAAAGCAGGTGTCTTAACTCTTAGCATGACCCTTTTTTATTTTTGGTAAACCTTTATTAGTTGCTTTCGCTTTGTTCCATATAAGGACACAAGTATGTTGAAGCCAGAAAATTATTTCTAGATTGGTGGATCAGGAATACCTAGGATATCGCACCAATTGCAATTTATCTTCTTCTCTTACACAAAATTTTTTTTTTTTATATTTTACCTTTTAAACTTTTATGAACTTTTTTCTTAACTTTTTTTTAATCAATGATTGAGATTAAAAGTTACTTTTTATAATTATCAATCTCAATCATTGATAATAATTGCACCGAATGCAATACCCTAAATTGGGGACCTACAAAGCAGGAGTCTTAACTCTTAATATGAACCAGTAAGGCATTAATTAAGCACTACATTTTTTTTTAACTGTACTTCTGTTGGGATTTATTTGATCCAACAACTTCAGCACACGACAAACTGAAAGTATTAAAAATAATAGTCCGGTTAATAAATTTTATCAAAATTTAAAAAATTGTCAAAAAATAAATTATTTTTTTATAAAAAATTTCTTAAAATAGTTTAGTATTTATGTTCTAAAGGTACAGTTAATAAAATTCTAAAAACAAAATAAAGGAATCATCTAAGCAAACACTAATACGGCTCTTGGAAGGGAAAATTTATTTGGGGTTTGCATATTTGTGAGATGTGCACTCTATAAAACGGGCACACAAAATACTACATTCTTTAAAGATATTCGGTATCCCTATATATATATATATATATATATATATATTGTTATATTATTTTTGAAAAATGATGTAAGATTGGAAAGCTATGAATCTCCACTTTCTAATATGGTTTTATTTTTTGAGACAATTTAAAAAAGAAATACTACATTTTATCCGTTTTGAAATATGGAAAACATAAGTTAATTCCCTTGTTTTTAGAGACACTGTTCACATCCATTCATTTGCCCCCACACCCACTCCTTTTTTAAGCAACAAAAAAATAGACAAAACTAAAGCCCACATCATTGGCGCAACACCACTTACATTAATTTGAGAAAATTACGAAATCAAGATTTCTGGACTATATTTTAAACTGTATCCTGTATATATAAACCTATCATATATCAAAAACCACACTAATTTCAAAAAAAAAAAACCACACTCAAGAAACTATAAAAAGCAACTTTAATATTATCAAAAAAAAAAAAAAAAGCAACTTTAATCTTGAGTTGGTCAATTATTCTATACTTTGTCTGGTTCTTTTTAACGATTCCATAACCTTTCAGTACTTTTTTTAATTGATAAAAAACAATCCCTATTCCACAAATTCTAAATCCACATGAGCTGGATCTACAACCTTTTTCTCTTAATGAATAAAAAAAAGTTTCAACGCCCTGAAGATATGAATGCATGTACTGATCTAGCAAAACCTCAATAAATATTGCATTAAGTCCCTGCATAGACACGGCATCCTATGACTGGTTGTTGACCAACAAAAACAATGTTTTTAAATATTGCATTAAGTCCCTGCATAGACACGGCATACTATGATTGGTTGTTGATCAACAAACACAATTTTTTTCACTTTCACAACTCATTAGAATGACAAATTACTTTCGCATAGAGTCACTAATAACATCATTTTTATTGCCAATCACTCATACCTAGCTAAGGGATTTAGATAGGGTGCAATACCTAGGATACTGCACCCAATACAATACTTAGGGTACTACTGCACTTGGTGCAATTTACCCCCTCTCAACACAAACATTTTTACCATTTTTTATTTTTAACTTTAACTTTTTAATTTTTTTTTTCACTTTTTTTATTTAAAGATTGAGCCTGAAAGTTACTTTTCAACTCTCAATCTCAAAGACTCAAACCCTTGATAGATATTGCACCTGATCTCAAATCCTATTGACGAAAAATTGTGTCACTAAATAACTTAAAGTCTTGTTCATAGCTACCTTATTCTTATCCCAAAATTTTTTTAAAAATGTTCATGTAATCCCAGTTTAGTATTAAAGGAAAATAATATTTTCAAACTTAATTACTTTAGTTTCATATGTACCCCTAGCTATATGAGACATGGTTGAATTACAAGGATAATACTTCAGTTAAATTCAACGCAGGCATAGACAGCACCAAATTGGTTGAATAAACATTTAAGATTTTAGGGAATATTATAGTTAGATGTCAAACCTTTCTAGACCAAAATCCTTCATGGCCGACGTAATTTCTTCTTCTGTAGCTCCCTTGGCTCGAAAGTCATTCACTTTGTCCTCCACCAGTCTTTTCTCTGTTTCGATGTCTAATCCAAGGGTCCCATTAAGTGTTTCACTAATGCCATATGGGCTCTCTAGAATCAGTCCTCCTCTTTCTCCACATACATAGGCTGAAGAGACAGTACTAATAAATAAGAGGTTTTACTTGTATAACCAAAAATTGATTTTAGGGAATATCAATGCTAATTTGACTTTAGCAAAAGTCAAAATTGACGCATTTGACCTTATCACTATGACATTCTAAAAGAAAATCTAAAATACAGCACTTGATTAAGAAATTATGCGGTGATTGGTTTTGTGTTTTCAAACAATCATTTTCAATTTTTAAATAATATTTTATATTTTTACACATTTTTCTACTCACAAATATTTTCATAAATATTTTTAAATAATAATTTTTAATTTTTAAACACATGATTTATATCGTAGTTTTGTCTCCCAATACAAGATAATAGTAGTAATAGTAAAAGTGGAAAGGAACTTTACTAACCTGTGGATACATGGATAAGCACCTTTAGTCTAACACATTTTTTTGCGAAGTTCAAAACATACTTAGCTCCAAATGTATTGAGGCCCAATGCAACATCATATCTGGGTGACATTAAAAAAAATGTATATATTAGTATTTCAGTTAAGTAGCTAAACCATGGAGTAGTAATTAACTTGGTATTCACTGATTACCTTTCATCAAAGTTGGTAGTGGCAGCTAAATTAACAATGACATCAACTTGGTTCAATATCTCTTCCCTCAAAATGAAATCCTTCAAGCCCAAGTCTTCAAGAGAGATGTCCCCAGGCACCACAGTTATTTTTTCAGAGACAAAGGAATTTAGATTTGTACCCAACTTTTCCTTTAGCACTCTGAACAAGTCCTTCCCTATGATCTATTTTTAAAAAAAGTTGCAACAATATTGTGATCACTAGTCAATATTAGTATAGCCATTAATTTAAAACTGCCAAATAGTGAAAGGGAATGGAGCGATAGTTGTTTAAGTTTAACCAAGCAACCTTAACATATCTTACTCTTACCAAGTTTTATCTCTTGCCTTGTAAGATCATTAGGTATTAGTATGCAAATGTTGCTTAAAAAAGATAATTAAGTTGCTTGTAATATATATGTCCATTCCTGCCACTCTTGAAGCAGACAATCCAAGAAGTGGCAAGGAATGTTCGAAATATGTCCTACTCTCTTGTACTTAATGGAAGCTATATTCCATATATAACCATGTATATACCTCATTATTTAACCGATGTGTGGCTGACTTAGCATCCTTAGCCCTTAGAAGAAGATAGAGCTTCTTCAAGTTTGGTTGAACCCTCAGTACCTTCTCCACAAGAACTGCATCCATACAATCAAATTTATCACTAAAATCATCGTTACACTAACACACTCAGACAGAGAGAGAGAGAGAGAGTTAGGGGTGTACTCTTTGCCAGAAAGCCAGTGGCACCAGTGATTAAAATGGACTTGTTCTCAAGGAACTGTAATATACTTCCTAACTCCATGGAGAAAAATAAATCTGAGAGCTACAGAGAGAGAGAGAGAAGAATACTCAAGTGGAAGCAATAGACAGAATGGAGTGGGAAAAATTTGATGTCATTTCATATAAAGGACATGGTGAGTGCTGTACATGTGGAGAAATGATAAGATACACGTTGTGGATAAGTGATATGGTCCATTATTCTATTAAAAGATTTACACCTATTTAAAACTGCTGAGTTAGAAATTTTTTTGAAACACTGACTCAGCAATTTTAAACAATTAAAATTTTTTTATAAAATAATGAACAAATTACTTGGTCCACCTATAATTTCTCGTAAATGTGATGGAGTACACGCAAGTGGTTGGTGATTGATTTCCTTTCTAAATTCAGAGCCAGATTGCTTCAATTATTTTACCAAAAGAGCAAATTAAATGACCCAATTCACTGTATTTTTTTAATCCATGAAAACCTTCTACAACATGACCCACTTTAGCTCTTAACAATTTCGGTGGTCACCTACACAAACCCAATATATTACAGTCCACATTGGTGATCTGACAAAACTGTGAACAGTGATCTTTTTCTTTGATTGGTGTAACCAATATCTGCAGTTAATTAACTCTTTCGTGTAGCGCTGTCCTAACTACTAACGCTCTTATCATTATTGTAATATATACATATTTTTAAGAATTTTTTGTTTTTTTTTTTTTTTTTGGTTTTTGTTTTTTGTATACAACATAGCCATAAAAATGTGTCAATTGTGAAGTATCATTGATCAATGTTTGCACGGATATTGTTACTTTCACATGCATATATGCTTTATATATCACAACATTATGGTATATTATCTAGCTTTATGTTTGTATTGTGTAATCCTTCTTCCTTCAAAAAACACCTTGTGTCATTATCTGTTTTGTGTTTCTATGATAAACAAGTTCTCTCTTTTGGTGAAACTTTGATTAAAAGGTTTATCAACTGCTGAGATTAGTAGTTCAGGAGAAGAAAAAAAATCTAGCTAGGCTGCAGTGTGCTGTACGCTTATTGCAGTTACTCTTACCTACCCTCCTTATATTGAAGGAGACTTTAAAGTTCCCCTCTGGACTATGTGAATTTTCTTCATCCAAATTCACATATTACCCCATATTTTATTATATGTTTCTAAACTTGGCCTTAGTGTTGTCGTTCCCTTCCCTGACCAAGTCAATATAATATTTAGAAGTAAACTAGAGTTTTACGAGTAAATGCAACGTGCTGTTGCTATTGAACACGAAACAGTCCATAATAATTAGAGTTGTCTTCAAAAACTGGCGGCAAAGCGAAGAGAATTGTAACTCAATGATATTATTTGGTCTTTATAAGAAGAATTTTTTCTCTACCATTTGTTTAAACATTTTTTTATTAAAAAAATATGAAAGTCTCACATTAAATAATAGTAACAAGATAAAGTGATTAATATAATATGGTTAGACCCAAAACTCATCGGATTAAACTTTTTATTTAAGCATAGTATTTTTATACATTATATTAACTATTTAGTTGGAGTCTTTCCAAATTGTTATCTACTTATAAGAAAACGTATCTATTAGTAATGCATATCTATATTTATTTTTATAAAATATAAAATGAACTTTTTGACTTTTTATTAACTTTTTTCTTATGCTACAATATAATATATTGAAAGTCCACATTTTTTTCATGTTATTTGTATATAATTGAGTTTAAATTTTATAAGGATTTCTTATAAACTCTAATATGTTTAATATAATCCATTAAAATCTTGTCACATTATATTTTCTTTCAATAGAGTAGATAGCTAAGTAAGAGATTCGAGGTTCAATTCCCATCTACACCAAAAATCAATTGGTATCTTAATCTAATAATAAAGAACTATCATCATGAATAAACGATATAGGTTAAAACTTCCTAGAAAAAAAAAAAAAAAAAAGTTGACAGTTCCATACATAAACCCTATCTCAATAAATGGCTATTACTAACTATAAAACCTAATATGTTTTATATCATCCATTAGAATCTTATCACATAATGTTTTTGGTAAAGTTTAAGTACCAAAATAATATTTTACCCAAAAAAAATACAAAAGAAATAAAATCATATTTTGTTGAACTTCAGTGCATGTTAGTAACTAGTTTATTATATAATAATATTTTTAAAAAAAATTAAAGTAGTTTGGCTTTTAGTTAATCTCATAATTTTCTTCTAAAATAAACTCATAATATTGTGCAACATACACTTTTGAGCCTCACAAATTATGTGGCATTATTTTAATTGAATTTAAATTTTATTCTATATTTGAACCCTCTATTTGAATCTTGGTTCCTCTTGCTTTCTTTAAATGGTAGAATGTATTGTTCCATATACAAACACAATCATGATAAATTCCTAATGCTGTGATATTTAATTCTAAATGTATTCAAAATGTTAGGGTCAAAGTTTGTAAGCGCTAGAACCCTGTATCCAAAATGTAGCTTGCGTTTAAGCTTTTAGTGTCATGATAGTATTTGAATATCTACATCGAAGACAAAAGAAATCGCTCGTAAACTATCAAGTATGTTACATTGATTGCAAGCTTGACTACAACTCGATTGATCAAGTTTCATTAAAGCTCAACTCCAGTCGATCAATCAAGCCTTGGGTAAGCTATTTTTAGTTTTCGGGCCAATAATAACCAAAAAGCCTTGGGATTCATGTCTTAGGATTCTACAGCATATTTCGAGATTTGTCAGGTCATTTTAAACATAAGGAGAACATTATGTAAAGAAGAGTTTTGTTGCAATGGTTGTGCGCCAAGGGTTTGTACCAAGCTTTGTCTCTGAAATCGAATTAGAGATCAAAGAGTATAGAAAGTCAAGTTCTTGCACAAGACTACTGTAATCAAGTTATTGTTGTGGTGTGTTAGACACAAATTGGACATTTTCATATGCACCATTGAAGTGATTCACAAGATAAAAGAGTCCAATTAGGTTGGAGCTGCTCTTAGCAGTCACAAGAGTAAGTTCAACTATAGGTATACAAGGATTGGGATATTTTATAATGTAAATTTCCATTTTATCTTAGTGCTTCAATTTGATAGTGACCTACAAATCACTCATTGGATTTTTCCCATCTAGGTTTTTCCATCGTAACCATATCGTTTGTGTCAAAATTAACTTTTGGTTGTATTTTAATATTGTGATATGGTTGTGCCAATCACCAACGAATTTGGAATACATTTCATGATTGAGCTAATTAAATAAGTTGGTAATTTGACTTAAAATTTATCACACAGGGTCTAAATTTTCCAACAATACAATATTTGTTAGGTTCTAAAGATTAGGAACTAATGTATTTAGAACTTCAATTTGTATGTTGGCAAACCATGATCAAAACAATGTTGAGTCATGTGTTAGACTTGCTCAAAGTATGGGTTTAATTGTAAAGTTGGAATCGAGTTTTTATGCAGAAGTACTGTTCACTTTCTGTATGACTCGATCGATCGAAAATTAGACTCGATCGATCGAAAATCGTGCAGAACGTTTTTCTGCAGAAAATTCCAACTCAGCCCAAGCCCGTTTTAATGTATAGGGTTTTATGTTTGCCCTAAGTATAAAAGGGAAAACCCTAGCCACGTTTTTAGAGTTCTGTTTTGCTGTGTTTGTGAATTTCTCTGTGAGATCTAGAGGTGTTTACCTTCACATACACTTAGGGTTTACAAACTTGAGATTTATGTCAAGAGTTGTGTAGATCGTTACAGTTGCAGAATCAAGAGAACACAAAGATATACAAGCAGGTGCGCTTGTGGATTTGTTGAAGAATTCCGGAAAGAAGGAGTCCGTGGATCTCGGAGCTATCATGGGGTCATGGTAGTAAGTTTCCTACACTCGGGTAGCAATATGACGTTAGTGGTCTAAGTCTATTGTGTAAACTTCGATTCTTTCATAGTGGATTCAGTTTACCTTGAGGATAGCTAGGTCAAATCCTCCCCAGGTTTTTTACCGGTGTGGTTTCCTGGGTCATCAGATCTTTGTGTTGTTTATTTTCCGTTGCTTTGTTATTTTTGCTTAATTGTGTTAACCTAGTTTTAATTAAATTACCTAAGTTAATAACTTGGCTAATTCTCTAGGTTAATCTGTTGGGTTTAAGGGGTCTAAACGAACTGACAAGTGGTATCAGAGCGGGTAGCTTTTTTGTTTGATCCTTTGATCTTTGAGCTGATCCTTGACCCCTGTTGTCATGGAACACGGACACTCTCTTGTTGTTCCACCTCACTTTGATGGAAACAACTATGCATATTGGAAAGTAAGGATGAAAGCCTTCCTGAAATCCATAGATGAGAGAGTTTGGAATTCCGTTGAATACGGATGGGAGAAGCCCACTACTCCTGTGAGTGAGTGGCAAACTTCTCAGAAGGAGGCAGCCGCTTTTAATAGCAAAGCAATTAATGCTATTTTTAATGCTGTTTCCATGGAGGAATTTAAGAGAATCTCTAATGTTGAGGTTGCTCATACTGCTTGGAAAATCCTCCAGACTGTGCATGAAGGCACGAAGGCAGTTAAAATTAATAAGTTGCAACAATTAACTTCTAGATTTGAAAGCATAAGAATGAATGATGATGAATCTTTTGATGAATTCTATGCTAAATTGAATGATATTGTTAATTCTGCTTATAATTTGGGTGAAATCTATTATCAACCTAAAATTGTTAGGAAGATTCTTAGATCTTTGACTGAAGATTTTAGACCCAAAGTGACTGTCATCACTGAGAGTAAGGATGTGGACTCCATCCCTGTGGATGAGCTTGTAGGATCTCTTCAGTCCTATGAGTTAGACCTCCCCAAGACTAACAAATCCAAATCAATGGCTCTAAAGTCTGTTGATGATGTTGATGATGGTGGATTTGATGATGATCTCTCTGCTACAGAGATTGCCTATCTTGCCAAGAACTTTAGAAATTTTCTGAGAAATAGTAACAGAAAAGCAAGAGGCAAGAACACTGTTGAACCTAAAAATTTTAGGAAGAATGAACCCACTAAGGTTAATAACTTTGAGAAACCTAAGGAGAAAGTAGGTCAATCTTCTAATAATTCTTTGGGACAACAATGTTATGGTTGTCAAGGGTATGGTCATTTAAAGTCTGAATGTCCTACTTATTTGAGGTCTAAGGGTAAGGCTATGGCTGTAACCCTTAGTGATGACGAAGTTTCCGACAATGAATCCGTCAGTGATGAGGATGGAAACTTCATTGCTTTCACTGCTACCACTGTAGTCAATGAAAACATATCTGTTGAAGAGAACCCTTCTGATGGGGAACTCTCTGAGGATGCAGATTTACAGGAAGCCTACAATAAACTTTGCAAAGTTGCTGCAAAGGATGCCATGAATGTTGAGTTAGGCTTGAAGAAAATTGCATCTCTTGAACTTGAAAAGAAAATTTTACTTGTTAAATTGTTTGATGCAAATGAGCTTTTGAATAATGTGAAAACTGAAAACATGCTCTTACTTGATAAAGTCAAATGTTTGGAACTTGATTTATCTGTTGCTAAAGAACAAACTAATAGGTCTGCAAGCTCCAAACTTGATCACATGTTGAGTATTCAAAAGTCTCCTTCTGATAAAACTGGTTTAGGTTATGAGGAAAGTATTTCTGTGCTTAAACCTTCTTCCACTAAATTTGTTCCTTCTTCTGAACCTCCTAAGAGTGAGATTGTTAAACCCTCGGTGAGTGAACCTGTCAAACCTGTTAATGTTCCTCCACCTAGAAAGATTAGGGTTGATCCTCATGCTTCTCATTCTAGAGCGTCTACTTCTACTAAGGGCAAATTGCATGATAAGCCTGCATGGGTTTGTCATTTTTGTGGAAAACCTGGACACATACGTCCAAATTGTTTTAAGTTGCAAGCTGCGAAGCGAGCAAATAAAACTAAAGTACCTGTGCCTCAAGCACATGATCCTATGGTACTTATTGGTGAATTGGTAAAGGGGTTAAACCTTTATTCCAATCCTGGAGTTGCTCAGAATTCTGATGTGAATCATAACTCCAATGCAAGAATTGCATCTAAAAAGTCTTGGATGCAAAAGGCTCAATCTAATTGAGTCTGTCTGACATGGTCCTTGTGCTTCATTGCTCAATTTTTTTGTGACCTTTGTTTCTAGGATTTGCATTGCATTACATTCATGCATTTCATTCTAGGATGTTTGTTTCTTTGTTTAATAAAAAAAATAAAATAAAAAAAAATTTTTTTTGCAAAGTGTGTTTTGCTATTTTTCTTGAATTTGTTGACAAGGTTGGTCAATCAAAATTACATATCTTATGTATGTACCTTGTTTAGCTTTGATGCACTTATTTCTATTGCACTTTACTAGCTAAAGTCTTGTTGTGCATGTTGTGTGGGAAGATGCTATATTTGTTGATCACATAATCTTGATCTTGAAGTCTTATGTCTTTGATTGTTGGACTTGAACTTATTGAGAAAGGCATAAATAACCATCTCACCACTGTTTATTAGCCAATCATGAACACCTTAGTGCATATCATAAGATTTTGTGCTCGAGAAAGTGTAGCACATGCACAAAAAGAAAATAAGGTGTAGCCTCTAATTAAAATTGGTGTGTACATTATTGAGCTATAATAATCTCACAAATTCAAATAAAATTGGTGTGTACATTATCCCGGCTTTTATTAAGTTTCTAATCAATAAATTTAAATATTGAGGCAAATCAAGAAACTTACATGATTGCAAGCTTTTATTCTAGGAGATGTGGGAGTTATATGATGTAACTCTGTAAGGGATAGTCTCTTTCAAATTCATGTGATGGATTTTGTAGAAATTGTGATTGATCTCTATGTGTATATCACCTCTCATGTTTCTCAAACTTATGCTAGTTGCACACACTACACAAGTTATTCTTTGCTAGAATTGCGTACATGATAATGTGTGTGTTTTTGGCCTGACCAACCATGTTTGAGAATTTTGGAAATTTGATGCAAAACATGTTCGCTTGTTTGTTGTTTGTTTTTGGGTATATTGAGGGAAAATTATGCTTTGGAAAATCTGGAATGAATACATGTGTTTTTGGAAAACATCTCATCTCATACTCATGCATTTGATTTTTCAAATCTGTTGCTTTGAGGAGTTTTTGGTCTAAAACGTTAGGTTTTTCAAAAATATGTTTTTTCCAGAATTTCGATCGATCGAAACTGACTTTCGACCGATCGAAAATGTTTTAAATCACTCACAAATCTCTCTGGTTGGTTCGATCGATCCAAGCGGTTTTTGGATAAATCGAATAAGTTTTCGACCGATCGAATGTAATATTCGATCGATCGAAAATCGGTCCGGCTGTTTTTTAAAAGAAGTTTTTCAAGTGACTTTTCACTGTTTCAAAACTTTTCAAATTTTCTTTTGTTTCCTACCAACCGGTCAAAGAGTTTTTGGTGATTTTTGTCGTTTTCCTCCAAATCTTTTGCAAAATCTCTCTCTCCCAAGTGTGGTAAGTCCCTTATACCCTTCCTTTTGCATTTATTTTCTATTTTCATGCATTTTTTCATGCATATTTGGGTAATTTTTGGCATTTAGGAATTTTCTATTTTTGGGGTTGTTTTTGAATGATTCTTTCTCAAAATCTTTATGGGTTTTTGTGGGGACACCTTGTCTAAACACATCATGTGGTTTAATTGGATTATTTTGGTGGTTTGAAGGAAATTTGAAATTCTAGGGCTTGAATTTGAGTAAATTTGGGGTTTTTGTTCAATTGGATTGAAATTGATGAAATTGGCTTGTTGAATTGATTAATTTGATCATTATATTGAGTTAATTGAACATTGTGTTGATCAATTTATCAATTTGCTGTGTTTTGAAAATTAGGGTTTTTCAAATTGGGGATTTTTGATGAATATCGAATGCTCAAGCCATTTTTGTTAATTTGGATCAAAATTGAACATGTCACTGCATTAGTACATGCATCATGTTTTGTTCATGCTCATGCATCATATAGAATTTTTATATTCTATTTTTTTTGCTGTGCTAACTTGCAGTCTGCCCTTGGTTTTGGTTTTTGCTCTTTTCTTTTTGTGTCTGTCTTTTCCTTAGCACTATGCCTAGGAAAACTAGAGCCCATAGGACTTCTGATCCTTCTCCTTCTTTTGACACTGAGAGGTTCCCTAGTGAGTCAAACCAAGTCACTTATGAGACTTTGAACCTTAGGCGTCAGATTTGGGCTGAGCGTAGGGTTATCTTCGATGAGCTGGATCCTGAGGTGCGTCGTAATTTTGTGCGTCGGGGTTGGTTACCTTTGCTCGAGTATGAGCATTCTCCTCCTCCTGCCACCTTGATTAGAGAATTCTATTCGAATCTCTCTATTCATGTCTATGATAACGACACTTTGGTTAAGGTGTGGTTACGCGGTGTGGAGTATCGCATTACCCCTTCGGTAGTGTCTGATGCTCTTGGGGTGCCCATTGTGGACCATCCCGTTTTTCCTTACGAGGAGTCGCCTCCCCTTGATGACGTCCTGTCATACATCACTGGGTCTTCTATCCAGTGGGGTTCTGATCCTCGGATCACTTCTGCTGAGTTGTCTGAGCTGCACTATCTTTTCTTTAGGATAGCGTGTCATTCATTGTGGCCTATTTCGCATGTCCACACCATTCCTCTTGAGAGGTGTGTCTTTTTGTATGCTTTGGTCACTGATGCTCCTATCAGTTTTCCGCATCTGTTCCTTCGTTCTTTGAACGAGGTTCATCGGTCTAGTTCTACGGCTCATGCTTTGTTTTTTCCTGTTTTTATTCATCGGATTCTCCTTTTTCTTGGTTTTGGAGAGTATCCTGCTTCTGAGCCTGTTCATGTTGTCGCTCCTATTAGTGCTACCTTTTTGAGGCAAAGGGCTGCTCAACTTCGAGCTAGCTCTAAGCCTGCTAGGGTAGAGCCATCCGATGTCACTCCACCCCCTTCTTCTTCTACAGATACTCATGCAGCTGGGACTTCTTCTGATCCTGCTGTTGCTGCTGATGCTGCTGATGTTCCTCCACCGTTTGATGAGGTTTCTGACCTTCGTCGGACGCTTGACACTGTCGTGACCGTTCAGGCGGCTCATGGTCAGCTTTTGGTGGACATCCTTGATGAGCTACGTGCGTTGCGAGCGGATTTGGCGAGCTCTCGTCGATCTCCTCCTCCACCTTTTGATGATGAGTGAGTGCCCTTTGGCAATTCGTCACAAAAAGGGGGAGTACATAGTTCATTGTATCTAGGAGATTTTTGTGGAGATTTACATTTTAGGGGGAGTTTTTGTTTACTTGGTAGTGATACTGCGGAGCTTGTGGAGTTATTAGATTGTATCTAGATGCTTCACTGTGTATTCTCATTTTTTAGCTCTTGTTTAGGAGATTTATTTTGTTGAGATACATTTGCTGTATTTGTTTCTTATTTCACTATGCTACTACTCTGCTTATTGATTTATATTGATGATGTTATTCATGATATATGTCTTTATTTTGTGTCATGTGAAATTAAGATATTTTTATTTATGTATTTCCTGTTTTTGTTCCACACATGCGTTTATGTGTTTGTTAAGTGTTACAGGAATATACAGGTTGCTTTCAGTCGAGCTGCTGTCTACTTTGCAACTGTTAGATAGTAGTTTAGGTTGAATTGTTGAGTGGCTATTTTATTGTAATGGGCTATTTCAATTTGTAACTTTGAGCTTTTTGTTAAGTCTGTGTTTTGTCACGGATTTCCAAAGGGGGAGTTTGTTAGGTTCTAAAGATTAGGAACTAATGTATTTAGAACTTCAATTTGTATGTTGGCAAACCATGATCAAAACAATGTTGAGTTATGTGTTAGACTTGCTCAAAGTATGGGTTTAATTGTAAAGTTGGAATCGAGTTTTTATGCAGAAGTACTGTTCACTTTCTGTATGACTCGATCGATCGAAAATTAGACTCGATCGATCGAAAATCGTGCAGAACGTTTTTCTGCAGAAAATTCCAACTCAGCCCAAGCCCGTTTTAATGTATAGGGTTTTATGTTTGCCCTAAGTATAAAAGGGAAAACCCTAGCCACGTTTTTAGAGTTCTGTTTTGCTGTGTTTGTGAATCTCTCTGTGAGATCTAGAGGTGTTTACCTTCACATACACTTAGGGTTTACAAACTTGAGATTTATGTCAAGAGTTGTGTAGATCGTTACAGTTGCAGAATCAAGAGAACACAAAGATATACAAGCAGGTGCGCTTGTGGATTTGCTGAAGAATTCCGGAAAGAAGGAGTCCGTGGATCTCGGAGCTATCATGGGGTCATGGTAGTAAGTTTCCTACACTCGGGTAGCAATATGACGTTAGTGGTCTAAGTCTATTGTGTAAACTTCGATTCTTTCATAGTGGATTCAGTTTACCTTGAGGATAGCTAGGTCAAATCCTCCCCAGGTTTTTTACCGGTGTGGTTTCCTGGGTCATCAGATCTTTGTGTTGTTTATTTTCCGCTGCTTTGTTATTTTTGCTTAATTGTGTTAACCTAGTTTTAATTAAATTACCTAAGTTAATAACTTGGCTAATTCTCTAGGTTAATCTGTTGGGTTTAAGGGGTCTAAACGAACTGACAATATTAAACTTTTCCGTGCATTGAACGAGATACCAACTAATAATATAAATAAAATGAAATCTTTAACTTTTTGTTTACTTCTTCTAATGTTGTCACATAAGTTTTTAAAAGCTCACAGTTCTTTTAAATTTAGTTTTTAAAGTTATACATAGTGATAAACCATGTCAGTTTAAATTAATTATAACTCATTCTCTTTTTTGGATAAAACAACTCAACACTACACAAATTCATACTATTAAATTAGGTTAGATTTTCTCTAAACAAAGTCTAATTAAATTAGGAAGTTTTTTTAATAGAGTATAAATTTCCTTTTTGTTTATTAATATTCTTTAATAAAATATGTATCATATATAAATATTTTTTGTCCAAAAAAACTCTCTTGCATTAAATGGGTGTTCAACTAGTTATAGGCTTATAGCTGAAGATGACTATTATAATTTGTGTAAAGTGCGATTCAAAAATCAAAATTCCCTTATAAATAAATATTTTTTTTCTTTGAACCTATTAATGGAACACTTATCCTCTGATGCTCATTATTCTTGTTAAATCTTAAGATGATTAAAGATTAAAAGTTATTTTATCTAATATATATATATATATATATATATTTAGTTTATACAAGTAACCTAATGGTAAGTTTCAAAATGTTGATCTATAGAAAATTTATAAAATATTTTTAAATATAATTGAAAGTGAGAAAAAAGAGGTGTGGGCTAGTGTAGGGTCAGCCAAAGGAGAAATTATAAGGTTCACATGGTGAACAAGTGACATGGTCCACCATTCCATTAGAAAACTCACACCTGTTTAAAATTGCTGAGTTGAAAATTTTTTTAAAACACTGACTCAGCAATTTTAAACAAATGAGAGTTTTTTAGTAAAATAGTAGACAAATGATATGATCCACTAGAGGGCTATATAATTTCTCCAGCCAAAGAGAGAATTTTAGAGATGGGAGGGTCCGTGTGCAAGTGAGGAAGAAAATGTGGGAAGTCATTCATGTTTGTTTTTGGAAAGCGTATTATGGAATTTTTTGTTGTTAAATGTTATACAAGTTTTTATAAAGGATTTTCAAGTAAATAGAAAACATTTTATAGATTTGACACATTTTACAAAGAAACAAACACTTGAAAATATTTCAAAAAAAAATTTTACAGTCAAACAAGTGGGGTGTTAAATTTTTCTTTTGTTTGAAAAATTGACATTTATTTTACTACTAACTAAAGTCAAAACTGAGGTTATTCAAATATAAAGTGCTTTAAGTCAATTATTCATTAATTATTCTCTCTCATCTCTGTTTCCAATTATTATTTCCTAATTTTCCCCCCCCCCCCCCCCACAACCAAAAATATCTAATAAATGGGATGACAAAATGAAATTAAGAGGAGAATGTGACCACATGCAATGTTCACACATGCTGTGAGAGAAAGGTCTCATAAAACAATATCATAAGATATTTTTTAAATAGGAGAGAGAGAGAGAGAGAGAGAGATTGGTTTTTATTTATTTATTTTTTTAGAAACGGTTTTTATTTAATTAAGTGTTGTTTTTTGAATTTATACGTCTCCATATTTTAATTAAACCCACGATTAGTCTCAATCTTCAATTAATGATGAAGAAAATATAGAAATGGCATTTATTGTACTACTTATTAAAGTCAACATATGTGAATATTGTACGTGGTCTCATTCTCCTCTTCCTTTTATCTTTCCATCCCATTCATTTTAATGCAAATATTGTCTTTTGTGGGGGAAAAAATTAGGAAATAAGAATTGGAGAGAGAGAGAGAGAGAGAGAAAGAAGACGAAGAAGAAAAAGAGAAATTGATTTCTATTTCCTGACGAAGAAGAAAAAGAGAAATTGATTTCTATTTCCCATTCTCCATATTTTGATGAAACTCACTATCAGTTCCAATCTTCAATTAACGAAGAAGAAAATATAGAAATTGATTTTTCTTGAAGGGTGTTAAAATTTGCACCCATGACAAGTCCCTGTCCATAACATTATTAATACTAATTAAAAGTATGTGCTGTAATATATATTGCAAACTTGTTTGGTAAAGTTTTGTTTTTTTTTTTGGGTAAAGTTGATACAAAAATTTCAGTGAGTAATTGTTCCACGTACCCAGATATTATATATATATATATATATATATATTGTTGGTGCAAACACAATAATAATGAAAATAATACAAAAAGAAACTGAATAATAATTCTGAATATTATTAATTTGAAGAGAAATAAAATACACAACACCATTTAGATTGAGGCACGGCACTCGCTTTCTTTAAAGAGATTCAAGCCAACTTGGATATTAATTTGATGGGCTGGAGTTACACAATATCTGAAACAATTAATGTTAGCCCATTAATCACCACAATTAAAAAGAATAAAATAGTCTTTCTCCTTTTCAATGTAGGATTAAACATTTTCACTAACTCTTCATCTTTCATATTCACTCTCACATCTTTACATTTATGTTGTAACATTTATTCATTATAATTATTTAATATTAAAATGCTCCAACATAAATGTAATCATGGATATGAATATGATATTCTTAAAATTTTAGCTTTTAATTAAAACTTTAAGTTTGGTTTCTTTCTGGTAAGAAAAGTTTTGGAATCTCCGAAGCTTCTCTTTCATTGTGGAATTGGTTGTCCCTTCAAGTAAGGTTGTTTGTCCTTGGATAAACACAGTGTTATCGTAGGGCTTTGTTGGGTTTTTCTTTGGGGTTCTTGGGAAACACGAGTGTCTTCAACCTATGGAAGGGTTAATGAAACACTGGAGTAACCTGTCCTTGAATGAAAGAGAAGATGGTACACTCAAATTGACTAAAGACAGATCTACTGGTGAAATTTTTCACAAAACGAGCACTCAATATAGAAGCAGTCATTCGAACCTTTAACCCATTGTGGCGCTCCAAAAATGGCTTTGAGGTTCGTACAGCTGGAAATCACATCCTCCTCTTTTTTTTTGACAATAAAGAAGAGGCGGAAAAAATTTTATCACTCCAACCTTGGAGCTTTGATAAGCATCTAGTCGTTCTACGTCATCACGACAATGCAACCCCAATTAAAGAACTCAATTTCAACAAAGTGCCAATGTGGGTTTAGGTACATGATATCCCACTGCCTTTTTTAAACAAGAGAGTTGCTGAGGAGCTCTGCACTGCAGTGGGTGAAGTGTGTAAGGACACAAAACTCTCGGAGATGGATGGAGGTCACTACT
This sequence comes from Lithocarpus polystachyus, assembly GCA_033629205.1. Taxonomy (NCBI): domain Eukaryota; kingdom Viridiplantae; phylum Streptophyta; class Magnoliopsida; order Fagales; family Fagaceae; genus Lithocarpus; species Lithocarpus polystachyus. The sequence goes on along the minus strand of CM066162.1, from coordinate 15,753,736 downwards.
TCCGAGTTAAAACTACAGTGGACATTACTATTCCCCTGTGTCGTGGGCGGAAAATATCTCTAGAGAATGGTGCAACGGGCTGGGTAAACTTCAAATATGAAAGATTGCCAATACTCTGTTATTGGTGTGGCCACCTTGATCACATTGATAAAGACTGTGACAGATGGATTGAAAGCAACGGATCCTTGTCTCTTGAAGATAGAGAATATGGGCCATGGATTCGAGCTTCTCCATCTGTCATGCCGCGGAAGACAGTGATAAAAGTTCCTGGATACTATGAAGCTTTGAAAAAAGAGAGAGGTCTGAAAGTAAATAATCAGGAAGACTCGCCGAATGCAAATCCATTAGACCCTACTCCGGTGACTCAAAATTCTGCCACAACCCAAACGGATCCTCATACCAGCTTTAAGGTTACCCAAAACGTTTATACGTTACAAAGGAACGGCAATACAAATGGATAGGGAAGACCAGTCGAAACGGCGGTCAGACCATCGGGAAGGAACACGGCAAGTCCGGTTATCGGCGAGGAGGAAAGGGCTGACTGGGTGCAAGTATCAGATATGGAAACCTTTGAACCAGAGGCACAAATCATGCCAGGATCCCAGAATGATAGCAACCTATTAAATGAGATCCAGGAAATTGACGTTGCTCTTAGAAAATACGACAACTGTGAATATAATGTGGCCCTCAATCATATTGTGGCTTCCTCACATGCTTCAACTGTCAGCGAATCCACGTTAACACCCTCCTAACCAGCTCACAATCTATTAACTCAGGAACATGCACCTCATGTGGCAGAGTTTCCACCCCTTCCAGCAAACAAAACCCTCCGCACTTGGAAAAAATTGGCATGTGAGAACATTATGGAAACTGAAATTACACAAGGACTTATAGCCACAAAAAGAAACAGAGACAAGGATTTGGAATTTCTTCCCGAGTTACCTACCAAAAAGTTACAGGTTTCAACGGAAGAATGTCAACAAAATAAAATGGTGGAGGCTGCACAGCAGCCCCGCCAAGAACAATGAGTCTCTTAGTATGGAACTGTTGCGAGCTTGGGAACCTACGTACTAGAAAGGAGCTTGAAGTTTTGATTCGGGCTAAAGATCCCTCCGTCGTGTTTTTAGCCGAAACATGGGCGGATGAAGCTAGGATAAAAGAAGTTCAAAGAAATATCAAGTTTGACAATTTGTTCTACGTGGAAAGAAATCTCAGGGGTGGTGGGGGTTTGGCTCTATACTGGAAAAACTCCATGGATGTACATATAGACTCTTTCTCTAAGTGTCACATAGATTCGATAATCAATAAAGGCAATGATGAAGCATGGAGATTCACAGGTTTTTATGGAAAGCCGGCAACACACAAGAGATTAGAAGCATGGAATAAACTTCGGGTACTCAATAATAAACACAATCTCCCTTGGCTTTGCGCTGGAGACTTTAATGAAATCACAAGACAGTCAGAAAAATTGGGAGGCAATAATAGAAGTCAAGCTCAGATGCAACTTTTCAGGGACGTCATAGACGAGTGTGGATTTCTTGACCTCGGTTATGTGGGAGACCAATTCACATGGAGAAAACATTTTGCTGATGTTCACTCACTGTGGGAGAGATTAGACTGGGGGTTGGCCAACCATGATTTGTTCTTGAAATTTTCAGGTTCAAAAATTCATCACTTGCATTCTGACTCCTCAGATCACTCACCACTGTGGATCACCTTGGATGGTTTGGATATTCCTTCTTCCTCTAAACCATTCAGGTTTGAAGAAATGTGGCTCTTTGATCGTGGATGCTCAGATATTGTAGAAGCAGTGTGGTTATCAAGGGGAGATGGAGAGGTTCATGATCATGTTATTCGTAAAATAGACAAATGTGGTAAAGAATTAAGAATTTGGAACCGAAATTGTTTTGGCAATGTCAGAATGGTGTTAAGTTGAATGAGAAAGGAGTTGAAAGAGGCTGAAAAAGTGGCCATGAGATCTGGAAATAATCAACAGGTCCGAGAACTAAAGAAGAAAATAGCCGAGTTGATTGATAAGGAAAATAGACTCTGGTTCCAGAGATCCAAAATTATGTAGGCAAAATTTGGAGATAGAAACTCAAAGTTCTTCCACAGTCAAGCTTCACAAAGGAAGAGGAAAAATCTAATCCGTAAGCTGAAGGACTCCAATGGGCGTGTGGTTGAGGTTAATAAGGAGATAGCTAAATGTTTAGTGAAATACTATCAGAACCTCCTCAGCTCAGAAAACCAGCAATTTTGTGCCTTGACTACAAACTCAATTTGGTCAGTCATTACTGAGGAGATGAATTCTAGGCTATCTTCTGAGTTCGCTCATCTGGAGGTAAGACAAGCCATTAACCAAATGGCCCCTCTAAAGGCCCCTGGGTCAGACGGTATGCCTCCCCTCTTTTATCAACACTATTGAAACTTAATTGGTGACGATATATCTAATACTGTGTTGCATTATCTTAATTCAGCCACACTACCTGAACATCTCAATCACACTTTTATTACACTCATCCCAAAAAAGAATAATCCTGAATTTGCATCTGAATTTAGACCAATAAGCTTGTGTAATGTTTTGTATAAAAATTTTTCTAAAGTTCTAGCCAATAAACTTAAGAAAATTTTGCCTAATATTATTACTGAAAATCAGAGTGCTTTTACCAAAAGTCGCTTTATTTCTGACAATATTCTTGTAGCTTTTGAGTCTTTACACAGTATGCAGAGACACACAGGAAAAGAAGGATACATGGCCATCAAGCTAGATATGAGCAAAGCGTACGACAGAGTAGAATGGGCATATTTACAATCAGTCATGGAAAAAATGGGGTTCATAGCTCACTGGATCAATCTCATGATGTTATGGTCAAGACAGTGACATATTCAATATTGGTGAATAGGGAACCCAAAGGCATGATCACACCAACAAGAGGCATCAGACAAGGCGACCCCCTCTCCCCTTTTCTATTCCTACTTTGTACTGAAGGTCTCAACGGGCTTCTCAACAATGCAGCTCACCAAGGACATATTAAGGATTACTCTCTTTGTAGAAATAGCCCACGTCTAACCCACCTTTTGTTTGCAGATGATAGCTAGCTGTTTTGCAGAGCCACCATTGAGGAGTGCCAACGAGTCTTGGACATTCTGGATGTGTATGGAAAATGCTCAGGTTAACAGATTAACCGTAGCAAGACGACAATCTTTTTCAGTAAATCTACAAAGGTTGATTCTAGAAACCAAATTAAGTTGGCATTGGGAGTTTCTAAAATTATTCAGTATGAAAAATACTTAGGGTTGCCTTCACTGGTGGGTAGAAACAAAAAAGCAAGCTTTAATTATATAAAGGAACGAGTTTGGAAAAAATTGCAGGGGTGGAAGGAAAAACTTCTCTCACAAGCAGGAAAGGAGATTTTAATTAAAGCAGTTGTCCAGGCAATTCCAGCATACACCATGAGCTGCTTCAAACTTCCAGTAGGACTTTGTTCAAAAATTGAGAGCCTAATTAGAAGGTTTTGGTGGGGGCAAAAAGGGGAACGGAGGAAAGTTCACTGGGTGAAATGGGACACTTTTTGTCTTCCAAAAAAAGATGGCGGAATGGGTTTCAAGGATCTAGCCAATTTCAATGATGCTTTATTGGCTAAGCAAGCATGGAGATTACTTCACAATAAGGATTCTCTATTTTATAGAGCCTTCAAAATGAAGTTCTTTCCAAACTGTAGTATATGGGAAGCTCAAGACTCTAGCTCTGGTTCACACGCTTGGCATAGCATCATAAAAGGAAGGGATGTCCTACTTAAGGGTGCAAGGTGGAGGGTCGAATGTGGAGAAGACATTAGTATTTGGAACGACGCATGGCTACCATCACAGGAACACCCACGGATTCTTTCAGATATTGTATCGGGGTTTGAAGATGGTAGAGTCTTTGATCTCATCAATCCAAGTACAAGAACATGGGATGAAAATTTAGTGCACGGTTTGTTTTCGCCTGAAGAAGCAGCAATAGTCCTCGGCATCCCATTAAGCCGTACCCCAGTGGAGGACAAAATTATTTGGCCCTTCACCCCTTCAGGTAACTATACGGTAAACTCGGGTTCCAAATTCCTAACCAAACTAAACTCTATGTATGTTCCTGCAGGTAATCCATAGCAGCAAAATGAGGTGTGAAAGCTGATCTGGGGACTCAATGTTCCTAATAAAGTGCGAAATTTCATGTGGCGGGCTTGCAAAGAAGCCATACCAACCAAGCACAACCTGCTGAAAAGGAACATACTAAATGAGGACAGATGCGAACAATGTAGGGTGGAGTCTGAAACAACTGCCCATGCACTTTGGAATTGCTCCACGTTGGACGAAATCTGGGAAAGCACTCCAGGCTTTGAAGATCGAAGTCAACTTGGTGCTTCAAGTATCATGGACCTGATCAACCTGACTCACGAGAAAAGGAAGAACGTGGACCTTCTAGCTATGGTGATGTGGACAATATGGCACCGGCGAAATCAACTCCGTGTAAGCTCTAACGTCTTCCCCAAATCCCAGGTCTTTCAACAAGCTTCGCAGGCCCTTGCAACGTACCAACAGAGCCTACAATCCCTCATTAATCATGCAGCAGTTTTGAGACCTCAGCACCATGCTTAGTGGCGTCCTCCTCTGGAAAATTGTGTTAAATTGAACTTCGATGGTGCTGTCTTTCCGGAATTGGGCAAGGCTGGTCTGGGTGTTGTGGTCCACAACTGTCAAGGAAATGCCATTGCTACACTGTTAGAACAAGCTCCCTTACCGTTCTCACCTATCATCGTGGAAGTCATGGCTGTTGCAAGAGCAATAACCTTCGCACAGGAACTTGGCATTACCGAGTTTATGTTAGAAGGAGATTCGGAAGCAGTAATCAACTCTCTTCGAAGCGCAGAAGCCTCACTGACAACTTATGGCCATCTTCTTGAATCTGCTAAATTCACTCTAGTTACCAATAATTGTATTGCATTTTTCCATATTCGTAGAAATGGTAATAAAGTAGCTCACAACCTAACTAAACATGCTAGACATGTTAGAGGTTTGTCGATGTGGGTGGAGAATATTCCACCACATCTCTATGATGTTCTCTTTGCTGATCCCGGCTAAGTTCTTTTTAATAAAATAGTAGTCTTCATTCTCAAAAAAAAAAAAAAAATGCTTCGACATATATATATATATATATATGTGAGTTCGTTTAGACCCCTGTAAACTAGATTGTTTAACCTAATTAATTAACCAAGTGAATACTTAGGTTTATTATTCAGATCTAGGTTAAAACAATCATATCAAGTAAAGCAGCGGAAAAATAAAGAACACAAAGATATGATGACCCAGGAAAACCAAACCGGTAAAAATCCTGAGGAGGATTTAACCTAGCTATCCTCAAGGTAAAATAGCAAATCCACTAGAAAGAATTGAAATTTACACAATAGCGACTTAGACCACTAACATCCTATTGCTACCTGCCTGTAGGAAACTTACTACCACGACCAGGTGACAGCTCCAAGACCACGGACTCCTTCTTTCTTTAATATTTGCAAAACACAAACACCTACGCTTGTGACTTTGAGATCCCACTCAAAGGTTTAGCAACACAAACTCTCCTATTTGTGATTCCAAGACCACCCTTGAAAGTTTAGATCATTAGCACCTTTGATGACTAGAGAATGCAGCAACTTCAACAATACCGGATCTTGAGATTCTTCAAGGAACAACACCGGTAGAAGTTATAAGAGAGGTTTTAGGAACAAAACCCTAAATACAAAAGAGACACACTTTTCTCTCTCTAAAAAGCCTTGTAAAAAACGTGCTTAGGGTTTCCTTTATATAGTGAGAGAAGTAGATTTGAAACCCTAATCCTTAATGCTAGAACATGCTGTGAGAGAAATGTCTCATAAAACAATATCATAAGATATTTTTTAAATAGGAGAGAGAGAGAGAGATTGGTTTTTATTTATTTATTTTTTTAGAAACGGTTTTTATTTAATTAAGTGTTGGTTTTTGAATTTATACGTCTCCATATTTTAGTTAAACCCACGATTAGTCTCAATCTTCAATTAATGATGAAGGAAATATAGAAATGGCATTTATTTTACTAATAAATAAAGTCAACATATGTGAATATTGTACGTGGTCTCATTTTCCTCTTCCTTTTATCTTTCCATCCCTTTCATTTTAATGCAAATATTGTCTTTTGTGGGGGGAAAAATTAGGAAATAAGAATTGGAGAGAGAGAGAGAGAGAGAGAGAGAGAGAGAGAGAGAGAGAGAGAGAAAGAAGACGAAGAAGAAAAAGAGAAATTGATTTCTATTTCCTGACGAAGAAGAAAAAGAGAAATTGATTTCTATTTCCCATTCTCCATATTTTGATGAAACTCACTGTCAGTTCCAATCTTCAATTAACGAAGAAGAAAATATAGAAATTGATTTTTCTTGAAGGGTGTTATAATTTGCTCCCATGACAAGTCCCTGTCCATGACATTATTAATACTAATTAAAAGTATGTGCTGTAATATATATTGCGAAACTTGTTTGGTAAAGTTTTTTTTTTTTTTTTTTTTGGGTAAAGTTGATACAAAAATTTCAGTGAGTAATTGTTCCACGTACCCAGATATATATATTGTTGGTGTAAACACAATAATAATGAAAATAACACAAAAAGAAACTGAATAATAATTCTGAATATTATTAATTTGAAGAGAAATAAAATACACAACACCATTTAGATTGAGGCACGGCACTCACTTTTTTTAAGGAGATTCAAGCCAACTTGGATATTAATCTGATGGGCTGGAGTTACACAATATCTGAGATAATTCATGTTAGCCCATTAATCACCACAATTAAAAAGAATAAAATAGTCTTTCTCCTTTTCAATGTGAGGTTAAACATTTTCACTAACTCTTCATCTTCCATATTCACTCTCACATCTTTACATTTATGTTGTAACATTTATTCATTGTAATTATTTAATATTAAAATGCTCCAACATATATATATATATATATATATATATAGATATATATAGCAATCTCTTTTGAATTTCATAATTATACATCACCCACCAGCTTATTTGCTTACCTACAGATAATATATCATAGCAATATCTTACTAAGAGCATTCACACCCCCAAATGCCAAATGTCAAATATAAGCATATTTTAACATTTAAGTCCAAAATCTCCACTCCATCAGAACTTGTAAAAGCCAAGTATTGCAAAAAAATTTGCAATACTACTACAATGCAATTCTAGTGAATGGTAAACTCTTATATTATTATTTAATTCTCTCTTTTCTACTTTTTATGAAATGCACTGTAGCTAATGTGATGTACTTTAGATGATGATGATTTTAGGATATATTATTTTATTGTGTAGAAATATTTTTAATATGTTGTACTGTAAAATAAAAGTGGTTTTTTGGTTATCAGTTGTTTTTATTGTGATTTTTTGATAAAGTGATTTTTTGAGATGGTAAAGTAAAATAGGATGGCATTTTACGGTGTGAATGCTCTAATAAAAGAAGGAATGATATATAAATTATATATGAATAATGGGCTCCATCTTCATAGTTTGTGTTGGTTGTCAGTTGTAATATAATAAGTCTGCAGTTTATCCCTTTGTTAGTGATTACTGAATTTCAATTTTATTTTAACCAAATAAATAAACAAAAGAAGGAATGGTAACTACGTACAGTGACTGAGAGAAGCATACTGAGATCTATCTGCTTGTAGGAGCTCAATAAAAGCGTAAATATATAGTATATTATCTAATGTAAGATAGAATATTATAAATTTGTACAGGGAGTTGTGCAGTTTTTGCTTCTTTTATTATTTTCAGTCTTTCAGTGCAATTCAGGATGAGATTGATGCAATGGATTAAATAAATTTAAAAAAAAAAATTTTTGATTTTAGTAAGTGTAGGATGAAAACATAGTGTTTAAAAAATTTATGAGCTCTTTGCAAGATTTATATTAAAAATATGTGCTTTAAAAATTAAATTACTAAAAAGGACAATTAAATTACTGAAATTGCTCTTACCATCCACGCCCACCACACTATTTAAAACACATGCACCCATATGACTAAACAAAGCCAACGTTAATAGACTCAATACAAGTACAACTAACAACCATGAGGAATTGGGTGGTGGTGGGCCAGTGACTTAAGCGAAACTAATAGATAGATGGAGTTGGAGACAAATTTGGGTCATTCTCACTGCTCTTACCCTATGTTTGGATGGAGAGAGATGACGAGATAGGATAGGAGAGTAGAGGGGAAGGTTCTCTCCCTCCATCTCCCTTGGTTCCAAACATAGTCTCCAACCGATGGTGCAAGATCGGGATTCCCTATTCTCCTCCCACCATATATTTAATTTCCTAAATGGAATAAGTAATACCATTTTCATTTCATGCTTTTCCTCCCCAAAAAAAATCGTTTTACTTAATTGCCAAACGGTTGAGAAGCAAACGGGGTCAAATGAAATAGTGTTGTTTGGGCTCAAACTGCACTACGAAACATGTAGTTAAATCTATATTATAATTTCAACAATATATTATATTCTGTTTGTTTTGAGATGAGAGAGAAAAATAAGCATAGTCTCAAACCATTTTACTAAACTTGTACTTAAGTCCATGTTGTAATTGCAACAATATATTGTACTCCATCTGTTCGATGGAAATCATTTTTTAGAAAACTAATAACTTATGTCTATATAATTGCAATTCTAATAATTAATAAGCCAAGGAAAAAAAAAATCTATTGTTTGACTTGGATGAAAAATTATTAATAATAATATGAAAAAAAAAATTGAAATCAACCCCAAATTTAGAATTTATGCTAAAAATTAAGTGGAAAAATGACATTTTTGAGCAAACAAGAGAGTTTATTTTTGACGATTTGTTGAGCACGTAAAACCGGAGCCTTAAAAAATGTATTTTCATTACTTTAAAACAGAAAATGTTTCCACTCTATTGGGCTTAATTTTTTAATAATTACTGAAACTATTATCCATTGAATTGTATTTTCGATTACATTAATAAAATAAAAAAAACGTCAACCGAAACAAACAGATCATAATTAGTCGGAAACTATGTTGAACTTGAAGAGCTCACACCCAGAGAGGAGTAGCAAATTGGAATAAATGTATATATCGCAACTAAAAATTTAGGTGAAAACCTTAAATAAGGTAACGAGGTGGCGAGCAAGAAAGCAAGCCATGGCAATGGGGCTAAATAAATGACGTGGTAGGGTTTGCTTTCCTTCATTTGAGCTACTTTCCCATCTTCTCCACTCAAGGGATTATATTTATAACTTGTATTAGACTGCCTACCTGACCTTAAAGTTACAACTAATTGATAGCCACATCATTCATTTCTAACTAGTCTGTTTGTTTTTTAAGTAACGCTACGAACAAACAAAAAATGACAATTTTTTTCACATCTGTTTAGTAAGCTTTTACTATTTAATAGTTATCATTTAAGCCCACTAGTGACATCATTTTTTAATCTACCATCAACAATTTATCATATTAGTAAGTGTCAAATTTTCTGTGTTTCTAAACTTTTTTTTTTCTTCCAACATTGACTTAAGAAGGTCAACATTCGAAATATTATAATGCCTAAATATAAAAAAGGTAAATCGAATAGATAAATGAATTTAGGTATATAGCAAAATAAAATCCCTTACAATACAAGACTCTTCGGATGTGTTTAAATATCGCTTATTTTGTTGAAAATTGAAAATTTATTGCTGAAAATAATAAAAAAATAATTTCTCTGTTACTGTTTACGCTAAAAATGCTGTACATTTGCCTTAATGCAAAAAAAAAAATTAAAAAAATAAAAATAAATAAAAAACAAAAACACGCAAAACGCTGTGGTGTAGTCGCAATCCAAACGCTAAGAGAGTCAATATGTAGTACAGTTGAGATAAGTTATGTTTTTTGAAAAAATATCCACCAATGTATCTATGTTTGCGTGTGTGGTCTCAATCTCTCCCCATTTCAATTCCAATCCATTTTTAAAGGTATCTAGCTAGTACATTTATATGTTAGGGCTTGTTGGTGACTATATATAGTTTTGACATTAAGCTTAGCACATGGCTTGCCAATGCCACCCTGAGCAAGCTTGCAACAGCCTACCCCTTACCCCTCAAGATCAAACCTAAAACTTTATATGGTCAAACACCAACTACATTAACTAAAAGTTGAATCTTATCCCTTTGCCTCTAGAAATTTGATTTCTCTTAAATCTTTTATAAAAAGGGCAAATGACCCATCATGATTTTAATTTAGAAAATCTAAACTATGGAAATGGTAAACTTGCACCTTTGACCCTTCTCTAATTTTTTTTTCCCACATTTATTTATGGTGAATGATTATTGGTAAGTAAAAAGATGATGTTAGTAATGGACCTAAATGAGAATTATTAAGAATTTGCAACATCAACGGTTTGTAAAAATATTATAAAATAGTTTGTGTCTGTAACATTACTCTTATTTATGTGTTGACACAAAAATGAAAGATTTCAAAAGTGAAAGAGAAAACATTTTAGAAAAAAAAAAAAAAAAAGGAAAAGAATTCCATAAATTTTTTTCCCCTCCTCTATGAGTAATTATTGAGTACTCTAGGAATACTATAAATGTGTACTCTCTCCTCTCACATAACTGTGGGTCTCACTAATTAAATTTATGGTGGAACTCACAATTTATGTAAAAAGGAGGAATACGCATTTATGTAACTCCCGAAGTTAATGGAAGTTCAATGAAAGGTGGATGGAATGAGGAATGTTGTCATTTTCTTTAGTTAGAGGAGTCAATTCTTAAACCATATGTTTCGGTTAATTCTTAAACCATATGTTTTGGTGCAGCATTTGTTGCCATAATTTGGGTTAAACCAGCATTTTTAATTTTGTTAATTACAATTTCCGAGTTTGGCTAGACTACAAGTAAAGAATTCAATTTTCTCTTCAAATAAACAATGAAAGTACATTGTTTGATGGAATTTAAAATGTTGGGATTGTAAATCCGACCATTTTAATTTTTTTTTTTATACAATTATCAATTCCTTTGTCCAAACATAACATTAACTAACAGCACGAGAGGTTATTTTCCAAACTTGGAGGAATCTCGTTGTATTTTGCCCTTAGAAAAGCACTTAAATCTCTATGTATGCAATTCCTTCTTCTTGATATAGTATGCTTTTTTTCTACTTATTTATCTTTGATAAGTGAGTGGCCCTAAATCTTCCTTTTAATAAAAACACTCAATCCTCATCATATATATGCATATCATTATCCATCTTCTTGATCGTTTGCTTTGAGTTTTACTTATATATTTATTGTTTGATAAATGGGTGAGTGACTCAAATTATGAGAGGGGGAAAAGTTAGCAATGACCTCTTTTGAATGTAATTTGTGGTGAACTTTTGTATTAAAACCTCATCTCCTCTCTCTTATGTATGTGTTTGTTTCTTAAAAAAAAATGCAATGACCTTCTCTTTGATTGCTTTTGTTAAGGTTGAATTAATGGTTATTGAGTTTAGCTAGGTTCGAGGTCAACTGGGCCTCCAAGAATTGAGAAAAGAAGAAACAGAGAAAGGAAAAAAAGGGAAACAGAGAAAGGAAAAAAGAATTGGCTTAAGATTGTACTTTTCTTTCTTCTCAGTATACAATAGCCTCTCCTCTTATACACCAACTTCCAGCTGTCAGTGACCTCATCATCCTCTAACTAACCTCTAACTATCCTGGACTGACTAACTAATTCGTTTAGCCCATGACATCACTATTTACTCTTTACACTACACACTACAAGTCTATGAAGCACGGGTGCGTTTCGGGACTTGGGTGCGGGTGCGGGAGTGGGCGTGGGACTCAGCAATTTTTGAAAAAGGTGGGTGCGGGTGCGGCGGGACTCGGCGATTAAAAAATTATTAAAAATATTTTTATTTATATTTTCTATATATTTTTACTATTAAAATATTCTTAAAAAATTGAGGAATGACAGATTTAGGATGTTTAGACCTCATTAAAAGTCGATTTCGGCTGTTCCGGTGAAATTAAGCGAAAATTTTGGCCTGTTTCAGCCGTTTCAGTCGCCGGCCGATACGACCCTTTTCTAGCCAAAATTGGCCCGGTTCAGCGCGAATCGGCGTGAATCTAAGCTGATTCGGCATGAGTCCGTGAAAAAAAAAAAAAAAAAAAAAAAAAAAAAAAAAAAAAACCTCAGACGCGGCACCAACGTGAGAGTAGCCGCGTCAGACGCCGCACCCCACGTCGGGCCGCGTCGGACTACAATGCGGCACCCTCATAGCCGCGTCCGTGCTTTTTAGGTGATATACATGTACCTGATATAGGTTGTAGTTACACTACATACACTACCAAAACTACTATAGCCTTTACAATATACAATATACCATCAACAAGCACACAGAATCACAAGCACACCCATCATGCCTAACAGCTTTGAGTGCCACATGGTTGTATTTTTTTTCTCTTGGTCTTTAATCCATTAAAATGAGGGTGTACAGTTTTGTGAAAGTCACTAACTATAACAGTACTACTGAATAATGTAGCTTTTTTTTTAAGTCAGGTGAGCAATATGTGATAAATTCTGGACTTTCATAGTGCAGACTAGCTGTAGAAGAACCAATTTTTATAAGAGCTTCATTAGTGTATGTACTTAAGGCATATATTAGTAAATCATTTTAAAAAAATTTAATGATAAAGTAAAAGGTGATTAACTTTTTTTTACAACTTTTTCAATTTCCTATAAAAAGATTTTTAAAATAAATAACCAGACCCTTTTTATAATACAAAAAGAAAAAGTTTCCTAAAAATTTTTATTAATCTAATGCACACATTAACCAGGCCCTTTTTATATTACTAGTGTTGGCTGCACGTGCAAGGCACGTGCTGCCCCAGTAGTGAAAAAATTAATAGATTTTGTGTGTGAAATCGTAAATTTTGGCTCATCTAATTTGACTATATTAAAAAAAAAAGTCTAAGAATATGTAAGTTCGTTTAGACCCCTTAAACCCAAACAGATTAACCTAGAGAATTAGCTAAGTGATTAACTTAGGTAATTTAAACAAATCTAGGTTAACACAAATATATCAAATCATGTATAAGTGCAGAAAAATAAAGAACACATGATATGATGACCCAGGAAAACCAAACCGGTAAAAAACCTGGGGAGGATTTAACCTAGCTATCCTCAAGGTAAAACGAATTCACTATGAAAGAATCGAAGTTTACACAATAAGACTTAGATCACTAACATCCTATTGCTACCTGCCTGTAGGAAACTTACTACCACGACCACGTGACAGCTCCGAGATCCACGGACTCCTTTCCTTGAATTCTTCAGCAAAGCACAAGCAACACCTACTTGTATATCTTGAAGTTCTTTTGATTCTGCAACTGTATGATTTACCAATCTCTTGACATGAATCTTGAGTTTGGAAACCCTAAGTGTATGTGAAGGTAAACACCTCTAGATCTAACAAATAGATTCACAAACAAAGCATTCAGAACTCTAAAAATGTGGCTAGGGTTTTCCCTTATATACTTAGGGCAAAACATAAAACTCTATACATTAAATGTGCTAGGGCTGAGTTGGGAATTTTCTGCAGAAAAACGTTCTGCACGATTTTCGATCGATCGAGTCTAATTTTCGATCAATCGAGTCAGGCAGAAAGTGCACAGTAATTCTGCATTCAACTCGATTCCAACTTTACATAAAAAGCCATACTTTGAGCAAGTCTAACACAAGACTTTAAAGAATGTTTTGATCATAGTTTGCCAACATTACAAATTGAAGTTCTAATACATTAGTTCCTAATTCTTAGAACCTAACAGAATACAACAAAATATCACAATATTTTCACAATATCTTCATTTTTAGGATCCGAATAGATATTTTTTTATTTTATTCGAGAAAAATGCTACATTCATAACATTTTTAAAACAAATTCTAAATGACAAGTTGTTATTGGTTTTAAACTGATAACATTGTTATTGTTATTTTCAAAACATTATTTTCAGTTTTAGTTAGTCACAATCTCATTTTTACTATTTTATTTCGACTTGTAAAAAATTGATACTTCAATATTTGTAAAAATATTATGAAATTTGTTATGTCAGTATAACAATATATATGTCAACTTATATAAATATTTAAAAGAAAAAAAAAAACACAAACCGATTACTGGGAAAAAAAAAGTTTAGGCATTGTAGAAATTAATGTTAAAATGTTGTGGACTTAGCATTTTTTTATTTAATCTATAAGAAACTAAGATATCAACAATTGTAAAAATATTGTGATAATAATAAGTGTTATAACATTTTCTCAAAACATTTATTTTCAGTTGTAGTTGGTTATAGTCTCATATTTTATTGTTTTATTTCGACTTGTAAGAAATTGACTCGTCAATAATTGTGAAATTTGTTGTGTCAGTATAACAATATATATATTAGCTTACATAAACATTTCAAAGAAAAAAAAATACAAACCGATTACTGGAAAGAAAAAAAAATATTTAGGCATTGTAGTTATAGTGCCAATTGAATAAATCAAAAGCATTGTAGCTCCAATGCTATTCATCAATAATAGCTTACCTATGATTTGTTATGAAATTAATGTTAAAATGTTGTGGAATTAGCATTTTTTTTATTTGATATATAAGAAACTATGATCTGAACAATTGTGAAAATATTATGATAACAATAAGCGTTATAAAATTTTCTCAAAACATTTATTTTCATTTATGGTTAGTCACAGTCTCATATTTTATTTTTTTATTTTGAGTTGTAAGAAATTGATACCTCAATAATTGTGAAAATATTATGAAATTTGTTATGTCAGTATAACAATATATATGCCAGCTTATATAAATATTTAATAGAAAAAAAAAACACAAACCGATTACTGGAAAAAAAAAAAAAAAAAAAAAAAACTTTAGGCACCGTAGAAATTAATGTTAAAATTTTGTGGACTTAGCATTTTTTTTTATTTGATTTATAAGAAACTGAGATCTCAATAATTATGAAAATATTGTGATAACAATAAGTGTTGTAACATTTTTTCAAAATATTTATTTTCAGTTATGGTTGGCTACAGTCTCATATTTTATTATTTTATTTCGAATGGTAAGAAATTGATACATCAATAATTGTGAAAATATTATAAAATTTGTTGTGTCAGTATAATAATATAAATGCCAGCTTACATCAATATTTAAAAGAAAAAAAAACAACACAACCGATTACTGAAAAAAAAAGTGACTCACAAACCATAATTGTGAAAATATTGTGAAATTTATTGTGTCAGTATAACAATATAAATGTTAGCTTATATCAATATTTAAAAGAAAAAAAACACAAACCGATTACTGGAAAAAAAAAAAAAAAAAAAAAAAAAAAGTGACTCACGAAAATAGCACTATAGATGAACAGTGCCAAAACACTGGATTTACAGTGCGAAAGCACTATAACGGCATTGTCAAAACATTTATTTTCAGTTGTGGTTGGCTACATGCTCATATTTTATTATTTTATTTCGACTTGTAAGAAATTGACATGTCAATAATTATAAAAATATTGTGAAATTTGTTGTGTCAGTATAACAATATAAATGTCAGTTTACATCAATATTTGAAAGAAAAAAAAAAACACAAACCGATTACTGGAAAGAAAAAAAAGACTAAGTAAACCATAATTGTGAAAATATTGTGAAATTTATTGTATCAGTATAACCATATAAATGTCAGCTTATATCAATATTTAAAATAAAAAAAATAACACAAACCGATTAATGAAAAGAAAAAAAAAACGACTCATCAAAACGGCACTGTAGATGAACAGTGCAAAAGCACTGAATGCACAGTGCCAAAGCACTGCAGCGGCATAGTTGCTTTTATATATAAAAAATTTGTTGTATTAGTATAAAAATATAAATGTCAGCTTACATCAATATTTAAAAAAAAAAAAACACAAACCGATTACTGGAAAAAAAAAAGTGACTAACTAAATCATAATTGTAAAAATATTGTGAAATTTATTGTGTCAGTAAAATAATATAAATGTCAGTTTACATCAATATTTAAAAGAAAAAAAAAACATAAACCAATTACTAAAAAAAAAAAGTGACTCACGAAAACAGCACTGTAGATGAACAGTGAATAACACTACATGAACAATACAAAAACACTGTTATATAAAAATTTATTCTGTCAGTAAAACAATATAAATGCTAGTTTACATCAATATTTTAAAAAAAAAAAAACATAAACCGATTACTGAAAAAAAAAAATGTAACTAACGAAATCATAATTGTGAAAATATTGTGAAATTTATTTTGTCAGTATAACATCATTTAAAAGGGAAAAAAAACACACACACACACACAAACCTAATACTGAAGAAAAAAAAAAGCGACTCACGAAACCATAATTGTGAAAATATTGTTAAATTTATTGTGTCAATATAATATCATTTAAAAGAAAAAAAAACACACACACACACAAACCGAATACTGAAAGAAAAAAAAAAAAAAAAAAAAAAAAAAAAAAAAAAAAAACACGACTCACAAAACCAAGTTACTGTGCCTGCTACAGTGCCGCTTCAATGCAACAACACTGAATGCATAGTATCGAAGTACTGTAGCGGCATTGCCACTTTTTATATAAAGACAAAAGAGAAGTTGGGTAAATTTAATTTAATATAGTAATTTGCAGGGGAAAAACAAAACAGAAGAAAACAATAGTCATTTTCTCTTTTTGGTTTTTAGTACGTTTTGTTTTTATATTGCTCATGTTCGCAGCACATGGCAACTATTAAAAGTTAATTCACGTAAGTGATGAGTATGTTTCTCAGTTCTCTTCTCGTGCAAAGCCCCCACATGCCGTTCATGTCACTTCCTACTTGACTGTGAATCCAAAATGCACTAAAACTCTGGCAAAGAATCTGTCAAATTGTCAATGCCAATGAAAAGTGGTATCATCATAAATTCATAATTATTAATGGTCTTGTAAGGACTGAAGTACATGTTGTTGGGAAGAACATGCGCAGTTGTCAAAGTACATGTCTTAAGAGTCGTATGGGTTTGTATAAGCGAAACTTTATCATGACCTAGATTTGTTTGGGTTAAAGATATCACGACAAATTCTTAGTCAAAATGCAAAGCCCAATTTCTATTTGATGTACAAGCAAAGTATTTTAACTTTCTAAGTTTGGTGACCATGGTTTGGTATATACCGCGAGTTAGGCCGTTAGGGTTTGGCCTCTTATAAATTACTGTATATTGGGGTCGTTGTGACCAGGGGCGAACTCGAGATTTTAAGCTAGCAAAGGCAGAGTGTAAAGGAAAAAAAAAATCCAAATATGCTCTATATAGTATTAAAAAATTATAAATACACAAAATTGTTGCTTCTAAATACCTTAAGACGTAATTATCTACTAACAAAAACAAAACAATTTTTTTTTTAATACTAAGCTTGCTAGGAATTTTTTTGTTGTTGAAGTTAAAGCATTTATAGTGGTGGTGCTAAAAATTTTAGCTTTTAGCACTTTAAAAATGTACTTTATATATCTTACCATCTCACTTTATAATACACCTAATAGAGAGAATTTGAGTTTTTTAATTGAACGAAGAGATATAATCTTAATAAAATATTTTATTTTATTTTTAACAACTTGCTACAGTCAACTAGTATTTATGCAGTTTACTGTAGTTACTATAAATTTAGCTTTAACATCTCCAATAACACATGATTTTTAAGTTCTTTGGTGGTAAAATAGTTTTTTTTGCTTGTGAATGTTTTTATTGTTTTTGTTAAGTTTTTAGATTGGATAGTTACTATTTGAATTAAGCTAGTTAGGCTGATTAGAGAGAAGAGCCTAAGATTTTTAAAGAGACCTAACTACAAAAATAAAATATATAATAATTATTAAAAAAAATTATAAAAAATTGGACCTGGGGCCTGGGCCCCGTGGGCTCTCACCTGGGTCCATCCCTGGTTGTGACATATAATTTCATTATAATGTAGTTATTAATGATATTTTTCTATGAACCTAGGTGGTTAGACTAAATCATGTAATATCTGCATTCCCTTCTAAGTACGTAAACTATTAACACGTAAAGCATATTATAATCGGCTAAATTAGGATGTAGTTGGACGATATATACATGCTATTAAGTATTAACACGACAAGTCAGGATCCATTGCCCATATACATCGAATTAGTAAAATATTAGTCATTAGGTGAGCAGTCCCTTTTAAAATTCGGTGGGAGTGGTGTTATATACAACACCCATATATTTTTATTTTTTGGTAAAACAACAATATCAATATTCAAATCAGGGACGGAGCCATTCTTTGGCTCTGGGGGGGCCATGCCCCCCCCCCCCCCCCCAAAATGGAAAATAAGTGAGTATATATATATATATATATATATATAGAGAGAGAGAGAGAGAGAGAGAGAGAGAGAGAGAGAGAGAGAGAGAGAGAGAGAGAGAGAGAGAGAGAGAGGTTACTTACAGATTTGAGCAATTTTGCCCATAAAAATTAGACTTGCCCCCCTTAACAAAATCTTTGACCCCCTTAAACAAAATGAAAAAGCCCAAGAAACTTTTACAAATCTAAAATCCCAAACAAAACAAATTATTAAACCCAAAAAATTAGCCCAACAACATAGACTAATAAAAAAGCTAAAGAAATTTGAGCACAATCAGCCAATTTACCAAAACATCAGCCCAGCCCTTAAAAATTTTGAAACAAGACCAATCTGATCTCAAATCATTCCATCAAATTCCCCCCCCCCCCCCCCCCAAAAAAAAACCCTAACCTAGAGAGAGACACTATTATTGAGACGTGAGACTGAGGGAATGAAGGCTAAGACCAAAATGCTGCAGTACCACATGGCACGTCGGTACCAAATTTGCTTCTGAGAGAGACCAAATCGCTCTCTCATCTTTGCTGAGGCGGAGGCAAAGCATATTTTCTCTTATTCTCTCTCTATAACTCTCTTTCTCTTTAACTTTATTTTTTGTGGTTGCTAAATGAAGTCTCACTATTTCTCTTACTTTAACTCTCTCTTTTTTTTCTTTTTTTTTTATGGGACTTTAACTCTCTTTTATTGTTCGGAGTTTGTACCCATGTACCAAGTGTTTTTTATTTTTATATTTCTTATGAATCACACATGTGCTGACTGGGTGATATTGTTTTTTATAACATATATGCACTGCTTGGGTGATTTTAACACATGCCTGTATGAATAAGGAGCAACAATATCAATAAAAAATATTTTTTACCGTTTATCATTCTAGCTATTTATATGAATTCTTGCAATACAAACTGTGTCAAATATAGATTTTTTTAACTGAGAGTAACAAATTATACAATATAGATAAATAATTAATGGTTTTGTTTGTCTTTTAGTGTATTTTTTTTAAAGTTGAGATGGTTTGAAATTTTAATAGTTAATTGTTGATATTTAATAAAGTTGGTTGATTGTAGTGTTGTGCTATGCTTAGTGTCATTTTTTACGATCAATTTTATGTTATGGAACAATTTTATGTATGAATTCAATTATAAATGATTTCTAAGATTTAAAAAACCATTAAGTCTTTTTTTCATAGATGATTACATTGTTAATATTAAATGGATGTTATTAGGTGTTTTATAATAATTTTTTTTCTATATTTCACCCCCCTAACTTGAACTCCTGGCTCCGTCCCTGATTCAATATACTTTTTTGTTGACCTTTTCTAAAGATGGTTTGAGTAATAATGTAATACCTGAACCTACCCTTCTCTTTTATATACACACACACACACACACACAAATTTAATTAATAGTTTAATTGGGATCAAGTAGTATATTTTAAATTTTAGGACAACTCTAATATTTAAGATTAGTTAACTATTGAAATGAGCCTTCTCTAAAGTTGTATGTTTACCACACCCCCCACCCCCCCCCCCCCCCCCCCCCCCCCCCCCCGGGGGCAAAAAAAAAAAAAACAAAAAACAAAAAATGTAAAGGGGAGGAGATTTAAGTAGAAATTTTGGAACCAAAATCAATCAAAGCATCCCTAAGGTAAGAAATTTTTCCTAATGTAATGAACTTTTCAAATTTTCATAGTTAGGTTTTTGGAGTTTGGAATTTTTTATGACTAGAAGGATTTAACACAAATTAAGTGTGAATAAAATTATACTTTGGTGAGAGAATTGACTCTAGGATGTTAATAACTTACATTTTGGATGAGACTAGTAATAAAAGTAAGTAACCCTAAATGCGATATTAAATTATTAACATCAAAATTTCATAAAAATAACCATGTATTTGGATTCTTGTCAAAAAAATGGAGCACGAAAATAACTAGAGTGGTTGGTGAAAAGGATTAAAGAAGTAAAGGATTAGGAGTGGACCAAAATTCAACATAGAATGTGTAGTTCCTTAAAGATGTGTTTAAGAAACTTTAAGTGATGATATTTTGTATTTTGTAAAATTTTTTACCAATGTAAAATTTTCCTTTATTTATAGGGAGGGTATTTGTAGGGAGGGCAACGTCGTTAGACTCTCTATTCATCTTTTGGCCCAATGAGTAGCTCTTGTAAGCTAGATTGGGCTGTTTCTTATCTCAAATCTATCTTCTTCTATTTTACAAGCTTTGGATAGAAATGGAATTTGGCCTAATTCTTTTGTTTCTCCCAGGTTTTGAGTTGAGCAATAAAGTATTTATTCAGTAAAAAAAAATTTAGGAGTCAGTTTTATATAGGTATTCTTAGACATATTAGCTAGGTGAAATTTTTAGAGTAATCTTTGTATAACTCTACCCCCAAAAAAAAAAAAAAAAAAAAAAAAACATGGTTTTGACACTCTCTTAGTTGAGGTGTCTTGGAGAATAGTTAGTGGCTCTTAATGAGCTCTAGTGTATGCTTGTGAAGTGAAAGCATTATAGGCATATGAACGTTGTCAATGTCCAACCTCTAATAGCGGTCTTTCAAACTTCATCCATCACCAACTATCGTTATTCGCTGCCAAAGCTAACATTTTCGCATGTTTCATTCCATGTTTGTACCCGGTCCATTCTACATTCGATCCAATAATTCAAGTTCCTATTTTTTTTTTTTTCATGAGCTTACATTCCAAATTCAAAATGCCTTCAGGCTTCCACGAAGGGGATGTTAGAATATATTTTGATATTACAAAAAATAAGTAGACCGTTATTTTGTAGAATGCCACGGGCTACTGAAGTTTTAGGATTCTCATATTACCTATGATATATTCTTATAAATACCTCATATTGTGTTTATTGTAACACAACTAATAATAGTAAATATATTGTCACATAGGATTTTCTGCCATAAACATAGGCTATCAAGTTGAATCATATCAAAAACCTTTTCTCATAATTGGAAATCATGTTTCTTTGTGTTGATGTCATTAATTTAAATCTTCATTTTTTTTTTTCTTGTAGACCAAAATTTATATATATAAAAAAAGGAGTAAACGCATGCAATTCGAGTTGCACCTTTAGTTTATGAGGAAAAGATCACTTTATACTTTTGCCCACAGAAGGAACAAAATAAAAGGGGTTCTAAAAGATCCTTTTGTTCTGTCACACATTTCATTTCGATTCTTCTTGCCAACAAGATCTTAATATTGTTGGGTGCACGTGACACCCTTTGGGGTCCAGCCCACTTGCTTGTCACATTAGACAAAGCTCAACAAATGAGCTTGCTTCCTCAAGCTTCTGAAGTCAGCTTTTGGTTTGTTTGATGAAAAGCTGAGCAAGTGTGCGAGACACGCTAAGGAGAAAAAAGAAGAAAAGAAAGGCCATTCGGCCATACTGTGTGACAGATTAAAAAACACAGTTGAGTGAAGAGCTGAAGCAAGATAGAGAGTGAGAGTCTGAGGGAGTGAAAAAGAAAAATGAGACATTTGTAAAATAAATTGGTAGAGTTTTCGTTAAGTTTTTGAGTGTTACAACTATGGAGAGTTGAAGTATTCAAAGGAAGATTTTGTAACTAGTTTTGTGGTGAGATTGTATTTACTCCTTGAGATTTATTTGTTGTATATTCAATTTATTGTAAACTCAAATTTAGCATAAACTTGATAGTAGTAATCTCTATTTCACAGTAATATTTTTCGAAGTTGTCCCGTGATTTTTCCCTTAACACCGGAGGGTTTTTCTCGTAAAATTTGGTGTTTTTATGTAGTTGTGTTTACGTGGTGCTTGCTAAAATTTTTTGTTGTTTCTATAATATTGCTATTACTTGATAATTATATATTTTAATTCACACATATTAGGATTTTTTCCCAACAAATATCACTAAAGAGAGGTTAATTTTTTGCTTATAATAATCTAAAAGTTCTTGCACACACGTCAGAAGAAATTGAAAGTGGCTTGCCATGGTCTTTTTGTAATCCTTCTAGCCTACCAACGATCATTAAGATTCTCAAAATAAACTTTCAGCAAGATCAGACTTTCCCTCAGTTCTTGTTATTGCCAAAACATTTAAGGCTTCTTAAATACGAAAAGTATTAACAATTTGATACGACTCATAAGTTGAGAAGCCAATAATATGTCACAAAATACAAATCATAGGTCCTACTTTTGTATCCATATACCACACTTATCACATAATCGATGAGTATTTTATTTTATTTTTTTCATGCGGTACCCTTATCACCAACACAAATGATTATATAATCATTTTAGACAAGAAGAAAAATTGGATTGAGAGAAAATATAAACTTTTCCAACGCTATAACTTATTCCAGTTGGGCCTTAATATATAGTTAATAGATGACCCCAGCTGTTGTTTGAAATTGGTGTTCATGTGTCTTGAAGATTTCATTCCTGCACTGCAATATTGCTGAGTACAATGAAATAAACAAAACAGATAAAATAAATAAATAAAACAACAACAAAAACAAAAAAGCAAAACAAAAAGGTAGGTACATATAGTTGGAAGGTGCATATAGTTGGGGGAGAGCGTTGGATGTTGGAAATGAAATAGCTGGGTAGAGTAAAAGGACAAAACTTCTCCTTTCTTTCCAGAGTTGCTACGCTATTGATTCAGGTCTATTGACAATGGAACAAGACTGAGCTAGCTAGATGGAAATTGAAAAAAAAAATCTGTGTGGCCACATTGCTGAGCACATGAAGGTGAGCCTATCGATGTATGAGTTCAACCAAATCATTTGTGCAATTGTACTAGTAACTAATTAATTAATAAGCTATAAAAGATCTTGATCAAGATTTTTAACTTTTTTTTCCTTTGTTAGAGATGATTTACAGATTATATAAGTCCTCGTTAATAATGGCATTCAATGATTGTATGCAAAGCCTAGTTAAATCATTTTCGAGATGGAAAATTAAATCTTGCACATGAGCTTAACAACCTACGATATTAAGGCATAAATTGTGAATTTTAGGCTTTCAAATAAAAGTCGTACGTGATTGATTATATGACGATAACAACTCTGATTGTAATTTATAAGACCATTAATATTGTCAGATTAGGATTCTCTAGTGTTTCGAATAACTCTCATTATATACACAGTACTTTGCAAGTGGATAAGATGATGATGACAATAAGTTGTAATTTTCATAATGTTAAGTGCTGACCTGAGAACAAAAATATAGGCACTGATCTCTTGTTAGCGACGTAGCTGAAATTAACGGTCAAAAATGACTCCGGAAATATGATTGAAGAGAAGTGACTTAAGACATAATCCTAAAGAAAGATGTGTGTGTGTGTGTGTGTGTATGTGTGTGTGAATCACATTGGAGGTGTCATCATCCATTGGAGACAATTTCCTTATCTCCATAAATTGTGAATAGGTATTAGCTAATAAGGGCCTAGAAAGATGTGTGTGTGTGTGTGTGAAAGATGTGTGTGTGTGTGTGTGTGTGTGTGTGTGTGTGAAGAATCACATTGGAGGTGTCATCATCCATTGGAGACAATTTCCTTATCTCCATAAATTGTGAATAGGTATTAGCTAATAAGGGCCTTTAATATAGACCTAAATTTTCATTTATGGGGCAATTGTCACCAGCCTAACTAGGCAATTAAAATTGCCCCACCCCTTAATTTTCAAATTAAATGTATGTTTTCTTTCGGTGGATAAGCCAAGGTTGACAAAAATTGTGACATGGCATCACTCGAAACAAAGAAATATATCATACCAGCCATTAAATCAGTACTGGTACTCTTTCAAAATGTACCGGAAAAAAATACCGGGTTGCACTAGCCTATTTCGGCTATACCAGTCGATATTGGCGTTTTAGCTGGTACAATAAAAAAAAATAAAAAATTGAAAAAATAATTAAAAAAAAATTGTTGTTTAAACTAATATATTGGTTAAAATACTTAAGCTAATATGTTGGCTTGTAAAATATGTAGATTTTAAATTTTATGTTAATAAACATAAAAATTAATAAATTCATACTTACATAAATAATAAATATATATATATATATATGCATATAAATATATAAATAGTGACAATCTCGAAACGGTACATCGGTATCAGCTGGCATCGAAATATTTCATTCTCCTAACTAAACTGAAACGGCCTTCGGTAGAAATTTTCTTTTATGCATACACCATATTTTGAGTTAGGTATGCATATATAGCTCAAGTTGGAGGGTCTTTTTCAACCTTGTCGAGTTGAGAAATTCTTAGCCTATTTCTACCCATCACATATGTAGAAGCCAACTCACATGGATCAGGTTAGATTGGATTGATTTGTAGGTTGTATTTACATAATTCATGTTTTGTAAAAAAAAATAGACTTCTATAAACTATTTAGTACTTTTTTTTCAATAAATTATTATAATTTATGTAATATGTTTAAATTATATTTCAAAATTCCAAACTCATCAAACTTAATTCTCTAAACACCCAAATAAATCAAATTAAAATATTAAAATAAGGTTAGTAAAATAAACTTATATATGGTGTGTTTAGTTAGGTCAAGTGGGTTGAAAAATTATCAACCCGAACCCGACCTGAGGCTCAAACTAAAATCTCAATCCACCCCACCAACCTAAGCCATCAAGTTGGGTTAAATTGGGTTGGTTTCATTAGGCTAGTGAGCTGGATGCACACCCCTAAATTTGTGTGTATAGAATTTACAAAAATTTGAATAAAAATAACAAGAAAATTTATGCACAAGTTAAAAATGAGATGGTCATACCCAATGTACAAAATTCTCACTTTTGTAGAGTTTTGAGAGATGTCATAATAGGTAATCATATCCCAGTTTTCTAGAGAGATTGATTCTCTGACTCAAACATGCAACCTATTGCTTTTGATGGAATGCACTTGCCAAGTTGCCCATCACACAAAAACCTGACCTCTAAGTTTTTTTTTTTTTTTTTTTTTTTTGAGAAAAACCTGACCTCTAAGTTGGTAAAAAAAAAAAAAAAAGAGATGAATATATATATATATATATATATATATATATATCGTTAATCTATGTAGCTGACTAAGAAACAGCATAACATCAACTAATATAAAATATAAACATCATTGCTATATTGTTTCATTCACAAATTTTTTTTTTTAGGAAAAAAGTCTCTCTGTCTTTAATAGCTGTATTTTTAAAATAAATAACACAAAAGGAAGGTTTTTTATTTTTTATTTTTTGTTGAGAAACAAACAAAAAGGAAGTGTGTAACCACTGCACACCCTTAGTACTGTAGTCACTCTACAAGTATAAGTGCTTGTGGGATGTGGGCGGTAAGGACCAAAAATTTAGTCTCTAGGAGAGAGTTTCACACATATATACATTTAGATTAGACTATAGTAGAATTTCTATCTTGTAAAAAAAAAAAAAAAAAAAAAAAAAGGAAGCGTGAAACATATGTTAAAACGATATTTGTAACTGCTATATCATTATATTTAAGTGGTCCTTTGTGTTTCTCTAAAAAAAAAAAAAAAGTGGTCCTTCGTACATAAATTAAACAGCTACGTGACAGATAGAATGACATAAAATGAATTTATAATCACATTTATTGTCCCAATTATGAACTATTAATTTTGAAAGAGATCTCAAATGCAACTTAAATATAGATAAATGGCTTTGTGGACCATGGAGTGGTTCACTAAAATAAGACATATCTTATCTTGGATTATTGCCTAGTTAGTATTTTACTCAACTAAATTTGATCTGATCATTAACTTGCCTCATCCTCCCTTAAAAATTACCATAGCATTTGAGTGAAGTTGCGATGTGTCTTTGTGTTAGAACTTCATTTCCTCTCCCCTGTGTGTGTGTGTGTGTGTGTTTGTTTCTCAAAAAAAAAAAAAAAATGATCTAGTCCATCTTATATAGACCTAATCTTTTAATTTTGAGTAAAATAGACCCAAAATTAGACTTATTAATCTTCTAATAAAATTTCTATGGTCCACACCACAGTACATTTCAACCCAAAATTAAGAGAAAAAAAAAAAGAATTTTTGAGCCAAAAGAAAAGGGCAACTTACAAAAAGAATCAATTTAATCCTCAATTAGTCCAAAATGGACCTAAGTGAACTGAAATGGATCAAAAGAGACCGAATTTTGACCGAAATGGACCAAAGTTAATAGAATGGACCAAAATGAACCGAATTGACCGAAGTGGACCAAAATAGACTTAATTGGGCTGAATGCTACACTGATGTGATTCAAAATGAGCGTAACAATAATCATAAATGATACGCTTCAACTTTTAGATATTATATAGATTTATAAGACTTATATATCATAAAATTTATACTAACTACAATATCACTAAAAAGTAATTATATTTATAAAAGAAAAATAATTATGAATTTGTTTATTATGTTGTTGATGTGAAGCAAATTAATCATGTCACTTTGTAAATTTTTTAGTTAGTAAAAGATATCGTTTAAATGTTATTTTTATCTATCAAAATTTTAAATAAAAACATTCGTAAGATGCTTTATTTAAAAAAATTGTTGTTCATTAATATTAATTTAAAAAATACTTAAATGACTTCATGTACTAATATATTTGAACAAAATAATTAAATATAACTCATTTAGTTATTTACTAACAAATTTTACAATTGAAATGTACCAAAGTGGCCCAAATGGACCTAAATGTTATGTTGACGAGGCAAAAGTAACAATATATGCGACACTTTAGTTTTTTTTTTTTTTTTTTTTAGAGAGAGTTTCAACCTATGGCATCTACTCCTGATGACAGTTCTTTATCATCAGACCAAGACACCAATAAGTTTTTGGTGTAGACAGGGATTGAATCCCAAAACTCTTATACAACCATCAGAGAGTTTACCTGTTGAGCTAACTAGAACCCACCTATACTTCAGCTTTGAGATATACATATATATATATATATATATATAGATTATTTGTCTTCTAGTAAAAAAAGTAAAGAGTTTCCATTCTGTTTCCAATGTTACTTTTTAGTTTTAAGGGCTTTATAAATCTTGCAATCTTAATCAGCTATTGCAAGGATTTTTTTTGAAAATAACTATAAAAGCCAAACAATTTTATTAGTTAGCCAAGGTTTGAAATTATTTTGGTATCTAACAAATCGAGTCTGTTAGACTCGATTTCACTGTAGCAAATACAGTTTAAGAGACTCGATTTTTATGTGCTGGCAAAGCTGAGGTGGAGTAAATGACCCACGTGGAACTCGAGTCTTTAAGACTCGATTTCCTGTTCATCATCTTCTTCCTTTGTTTTTTTTTTTTTCATATCTGCCGTCCCACTGTCATGGCTTCCTTCTTCATCTATATCCATTTCTCAATTTCTCCATCTGCTGTCCCACTGTCTTGGCTTCCTTCTTCATCTATATCTATTTCTCAAAATCGCAAACCCAAATCACAATCTCAATTGGAGCAAAAATACAAACCCAAAATCATTTCCTGTCTCACTTCCTTATTTCACATTGCCCCACCACCGCGCCTCCTCTATTTCCACCGCCATCACTGTTGTCAATCTCTCACTCTCCTTGCCACCATTCGTGGATCTCAACGCCAGCCACCACCAATTCAAGCTCCGTTTCACAATCTCAATCTCCAAAAACCCCCCCTGTTCTTTTTCCACCAAGTAAATTTAAAAAAACACGCAACTCTTTTTGCTCTCTTTTGTAATTGCTACTACTTGATGACCCTGCTTTCATGGCCTCAAAAATCATCCAAATTGCTTCCTTTGAAGCTAAGAACCAAACCGAACTCTCTCTGAAGCAAGCCTTGTGTTTCGTGTTTTTTGGGTTGCTGGAGGGGACTCGAGTCTCTAAGACTTGAGTTCCACGTGGATTTTATTACTCCGCATCGGCCATGGAAATCGTGTATTTAAGACTCGATTTGCTACAGTGAAATCGAGTCTCACGTACTCGAGTTGTTACTTTCCTAAATAGTTTCAAACCTTGACTAACTAATAATATAATTTGGCTTTTATAGTTATTTTCAAAAAAAAATCCCTATCGCAACAACCCAGTTGGTCACGCTAGCTGAGGCCCTTGACAAAACTCCAATGTCAGAAATACATGGTCAATTTTACTACATAAACCAACATGGTTACCAAACCATTAAGTGAAAAAAGAAAACCTGGAATATGCGGCTGCACTGAGCTTAGAATTGGATGAGTGGCTGACCAAAGGAGAGATGATGATAAAGCAAAAATCCAGAGAGTTATGGCATAAAGAGGGAGACATGAACATGAGATTCTTCCATTTGTCAACACTCAAAAGGCGAAGGAAGAACTAAATCACAGAGATTAAATTGGACAATAATTAGTAGATAAATGATACAGAAGACATTCAGCTTTATTTCAAGGAAAAATTCAGATTTCTCTACTAGTCATCCAATCCGCAGTTTCCAGACAATTTAGAAAGTCTAATCCAGGCCTGTGTATCATAGGAAGAGAACAAAAAACTTTGTGAAGTTCCATTTGCAAAGGAAATTAAAAGAACCGTCTTCAGTATTAATTCTTGGAAAGCTCCAAGTCAAGACGGGCTTCCAGGACTATTTTACAAGCATTATTAAGACATTGTGGGGAACCAAGTTATCTTGTGAGTACAAAGTTTTTTTAGGGATGGGCGGATATTAAAGGAATTAAATAAAACTTTTATCACCTTGATCCCCAAGAAGAAAGGAGCCCATAACTATAATCATTTCAGGCCAATCAGCTTGTGCAACGTTTGCTACAAAGTAATATCGAAGATAATGGTAAATAGGATGAGGCCACTGATAAACAAAATGATCGACCCTGCTCAGGTGTCTTTTG
Organism: Lithocarpus polystachyus; assembly: GCA_033629205.1. Lineage (NCBI taxonomy): Eukaryota > Viridiplantae > Streptophyta > Magnoliopsida > Fagales > Fagaceae > Lithocarpus > Lithocarpus polystachyus. The sequence goes on along the minus strand of CM066162.1, from coordinate 15,724,454 downwards.
TTCCTAATAGAGGAATTATAGAGAATGTAGTTTTAGCGCAAGAAATGGTCCACAGTTTTAGTAAAACAAATAAGAAAAAAGGTTTTCTGGGGATTAAGCTAGATTTCATGAAAGCCTACAACAAAATGGAATGGAGGTTTTTAAAGGCATTGCTAAAGGCTTTTGGTTTCAATGAGAAATTCATTAACTTGGTTCTTCAATGCCTAATACTATTAACTTTACTCTTTTAATGAACTGTGGTATTGCATCAAGCTTCACTCCCCATAGAGGACTAAGGCAAGGTGACCCAATTTCCCTTTACCTCTTTATTCTTGGCTGTGAAGTGCTATGAGGTTGATAAATAGAAAGATAAGTAATGGGAACTTAGAGGAGTTAAGGTTGCTGGCTCAACCCCACCTATTTCCAAATTATGCTATGCTGATGGTGTTTTGCTATTTTGTAATGCTAGAATGGATGAGTGGATAGCCCTTACCTGCTGCTGTCTCAAAACACCAAATACATTGGTGTCCCTCTCTTTTTGTCAAATAATAAATGCAAGGATCTCGCCCCAACAATAGAAAGGCTTAATAGTAGGCTGGTAAGTTGGAAGTGCAAGAACCTTTTGTGGTCTGGGAGAGCTACTCTCATCAAATCAATGGCATAGGCAATACCTACCTATGCCATGTCAACCATTCAATTTCCAAAAAGTCTCTGTCAAAATGGATGTTGCGATACTCAAATTTTGGTGGAAGCCTAAGGGAGAAAACAAACATTTCCTCACACCGATGGCGTGGAATTCGTTGTGCTAGCCTCGAAAGGAGGGAGGGTTGGGATTTAGAAGTTTTTTGGAGTTTAATCAAGCTCTCCTCTTAAAACTAGCTTGGTAGGTCCTGTCAAGTAGGAACTGTTCATGCATAAATTTCTTGCGTGCGAAATACAAAGGGGAAATTGGCTCACTCACAAGACTTCAGGAAGTCCATCTTTTTTGTGGAAGAGCATTGAAGGGGTTAAAGAACTAGTTGCTAAAGCAACTTGTATAATAGTTGGAAATGGCAACACTAATAGAGTATGGGAGGACCTATGGATAGGAGTGAGTTTGGGTTGAGTCAGGTCGGGTTTACTGTGATCCGAAGCCTGACCCGGTAGAAATTGGGTTTGGCTGTCTGAAATCCGACCCGACCCGAAAAAACGGGTCTGTAATCGGATCGGTTTTCCAAGTCTCGAGTTGGACTCTTTTTTTTTTTTTTTTTTTTACGATAATAGTTATGCCTCCACAGATCAAATAATGCAAATTTATCAACTGGGTCCTTGAAAAATTGAGCTGATCTTTGTTGGGCCTGATCAGATTGTTAAAAACTTTCCTAACTTGCTGATACAACTAAGTAATAATCTTTAAAATATTAGGAAATCTGATCAGTATGTCAAAATATTTCAAAATATTTAGTTGATAAATTTGATTTAATATAAAAATATATATTAGCAAGAACCACTTACAGTCGCAATTCATTTTACAAGTCATGAAAAACTGGAATAACATCATAGTAATTGAAAAGTGAGGGAAAAGCAAGAAAAATTGAAAGAAAAAAGATGTGATATGAAAAGGTTCAGATATTAGAAGACAGCAATGCTAACAAAGGCAGGTAACATAGCTCAATCATCCATGGGATGCTCGTCTTCTACTCCACTAGCATCAGTCATTTGGTCATCCTTGAGGTTGCCACATACATTACATTCCATAATGTTAGAGGCAGTACCATCATCCTTGGGGGGCAAAGGAGCTAGCGTGCCCCCACAATTCTCTCTTATCAAATAGATTGCTAATAATGAGTAACAATCTGATCAGTATGTCAAAATATTTCTAATACAACTAAGTAATAATCTTTAAAAATAAAAGTTAAAAAAAAACCATTACAACAGAAAGGAATATTAGGAGAGCCTTAAGAATAAAAGTTGCTAATTGCTCCTAAAATCATACGAGATTCTTCAATCAGCCAACAAAGATAAGATTCCAAGGGCTGCCTGTGATCTTTTTTTAGAAGCATCCTTGCTAGTTGTTTCACCTCTAAAAGAAGCCGAATCCTGATACATAAAAGATAATTTAGTCTTCTCAATTATATAAGCCACCAATCTCAAACTTCTCTGATGCAGTAAGCACACATTAAGCATATAACTTTTGGTTGAGCTGTTAAGAACTCAAATTCCATATTTTAGCGTGCAAATCAAAATCAACCGTAGAGAGGCAATGTCATCATAAAAACTACTAGGTAATTCTTGACATAATAAAGAATGTTTTGGATATACAAAATAAACAACGAAGTTAATCCACCACCACAGTACTGCTATTAAATCATTCTTTTTCTCTCACATTAGTAATATAAATGATCAAACCAACAGTCAATACTAGACACTTCGGATGCATCAAGGAAAAAGTCTTAGTAACATGTCATAACACATGCAGTCTAGGAATAGCACAAGGAAGAAATCAAATGCAAAACATAAAATACTATTCAAAGTAAATAGAGTTTAAGAAAAAGGTGTCAGAGAGTAATCATTTCTTATGACATCTACAAGCCTTAAAGCAAAACTCACCAATGTATGTAGGCAAATCAGTCAAGATTTGTAATAGTGCTTGATGGTGAAGGTGATGCTGCTGAAGGTGAAGCTAACTTCGCTTCCAAAAAAGCTTCAAAACATTTTAGAACAACAATATATATTAAATTCCATTTAATGCACTAACTAGATATATTAAATACACAAGATATATTAAATTTCAGTTAAAGCACAAGTTAATAAATTTTAAGAACATTATATTTTCCATAATCTTCAAATAGCTCAACATCATCCATGGCTTGTCGAAGCGAAATTTGCACTGAAGATTGAAGCCAATTTTGAGTACATATAAGAGATTGTACCATCTCAGGGGCAAGTGAACTACGAAATGGGTCTAGGATACGTCCTCCCGTACTAAATGCCGACTCAAAAGCCACAGTAGAAACAGGTACAGCCAACACATCTCATGCCAATCAAGATAGTATCTTATACTTATTAGTATTACACTTCCACCAAGCCAGTATATTAAAAGTTTTGTCATTTTCCCCTTCACTATTCTCCATCAAGTATTTTGCAACCTCATCTACACACCCAACAGGTTGTTTTCCTTGCCTAAAAGCCTTGTATTGAGAGGCAATAAATCTGTCTAGATCATCATCATCATCATCATCATCAACATCAAACACAACACCTTCCATCCTTGATATCTCACTCGCACTTTGTATAGACACATATGATGAATGAGTTGAATTATAATGCTCATACGAGCGTTCTAATACATGTTACACACGGTCAGTAATAACCTTAGCAACATTCTCCCCATACAAATTTGATAAATAATAATTCAAATAATCCAACTTCTTTCGAGGATCAAGCACCACAGCAACATACAAAAGCGCATTTCTCTTCTTTGATGAATCCTCCCTGCTCCCCCAATACTTGTCAAACTTCTTTTTCATTGTTTTTGCCATTGAGTACAAAAAATGGTCCTCACTCGTAGAAAAGATATCTATCTTTCTTTTAATCATATATATCTTATCAAAGAAAGCATTTGATGTCACATACAAGGAACCTGAAAACCTCTTTGTGGCATTATAAAAAAGTCTCAAAAACTTAACAAATTTTCTACAAGTCTCCCAATCATCCTCATTTGGAGGTCTCCTATCATAATCCACATCCCAAAAGTGTAGAATATAATCAAGATCTTCATATTCCATCCGCTTGAATGCATGTTCAAACTTTTCAGCATTTTCCAACATTTTATAGGTGGAGTTCCAGCATTTGATGTCACATACAAGGAACCTGAAAACCTCTTTGTGGCATCATAAAAAAGTCTCAAAAATTTAACAAATTTTCTACATGTCTCCCAATCATCCTCATTTGGAGGTCTCCTATCATAATTACCATCCCGAAAGTGTAGAATATAATCAAGATCTTTGATAGTGGAATAAATCAGTAGGCTGAATGTTCCGACTTCGATGGCTAACAGTTATAGTGAAGACCTGTAAGGAAGAACACATAATCAAAGGCGACCGGGGTTGACCAGCCAAAGCCCCTCCGATGGTTAAGATAGTTTCTTTCTCAAAGATTACGTTCTGACTTGGAGTAGTTATCTTAGAAAAAAAAACTTCACTTGATTTCATGCAAGCCGATCTTTATATAGGGAACCTTAGAGCGGTTATTCACTTTATAACTGTCCCAAGATTTGTGAGAGTCATTGGGCTCAGACATAACTTCCTCGACGGCTATAGAAGTTGCAACTGCTGAGGGAAGTTAAGCACTTGTGAGGAATTTGCGGCGACATGTACGGATTTGTTCATTGCTCTGGTTCGGATTCCAAAGACATGTAAGCGGAATCACTCCAAAATCTGTCATATGGTCGTCCATATACTTCGTCTATGGACGCCTCAGCGTCGTCCATATACTTCGTCTATGGACGACACCTTCGTTTATAGACGCACGCTTGAATCTTTCACCTTTGTCTCATGGACGACCCCTATGGACCATAAAGAGATGGTGACTTTAACTATCCCATCAGTCTGCATATTCCATCCGCTTGAATGCATGTTCAAACTTTTCAGCATTTTCCAACATTTTCCATCCGCTTCCAATCATCATCTATAAAATGACATGTAAGACACATGTAATTAAAATTTTGTATTGAAGTCCATGTGTTAGTGGTAAGGCAAAGCCTACAGCCTCTCAAGGCATTTCTCAACTTATCCTTCTCTTCAAAATAAATCCGACTCACATCTTTAGTTACTGTGAAGCGAGATGAGATATTAAAATTAGGTTGGAAGACATTACAAAACCTTTTAAATCCTTGATTCTCTACAAACCTAAATGGAAGCTCATCCAATATGATCATCTCAGCAAGAACTTTTCTACCCACAACATTTGTAAAAGTCCTAGGCACTAGATTTCCCTCCTCTACATCCTTGGACAATAGGTCTTGTCCATCATGTAATTCATTATAAAGATATTCAGGACATATGGGTGTATGGTTTTTTAAATTAGATGTCCCATAAATTTTACTATCAGCCATGTACTCCTTGCTACAATATATACATTTTGCCTTAGTTCTACCTTCCTCATCTATAAACTTCTCAAAGTGATCCCAAGCCGTTGATGATGATTTTTTCTTATTAGGATTAGAAGAAGATATCACCTGCGGTGGACGAGGAGGTCTCATGGTTGGTCTTGTAGTGGCAACATCAGGTTATGTGGGCTCCATTGAATCCATGACCTAGTTCCACACAAAACAAATCAATCATTAAACAATATTGCTATTAGAGTATACTTTTGACTCAATACGTGATCCATCTGAAATCTAATAAAACAAATCTTATTCAAAACACAACAACTCTAATTGTAGCAATGATGTCAAATGACTAGGCCCACTAAGACTACTTAGTTATCACTAACTCGGTCAGAAAATAAATCTGACAGCAACAATGGAAAAGGAAAAAAGAAAAGGGGAGGGGGGGAGGTCATCCATGGTATCAATGTTGTTAAAATACTACCATGCACACATCAGTGACATACACATCTCTTAAAGCCAAAACTAGCAATTTATCTTCAACAAACTAAAGCACATTTCATACCGCATCAGTCTTCATGTAGATAAATAATATGATTCCCAGATTTATGATGTACAAAAGGCCGAACAAAATATGCACCAACAAACCAGAATATGAACCATGTGGCAATCTGGAATCACGTATTAGTGTAAGCATATATAGAGTTTAGTAACCATCAATAAAAGGGCCTCTGGCCTCTCTTTTTTTTTTTTTTTTGAGGCAGTGGGGGGGGGGGGGGGTTGGGGTGATTTAGGATATTGGCTTAAAACATAATTACAACCAAAATAACTCCCCTGCAAGACCGTTCATTTTACTTTAGTAAACATCAGCACTAGTTGTTTGTGCCCAGTGCCAACTGAACCAACTAGGCAGTCAACATCCATTCAATGAAGCAAATACCAATAACTAGTTCCCAATTCAATATCACAAACAATGACTTGTTCCACTAAGATAATTCCAACCAAGTTAAATCAAAATAATCTTCTAACTAAACCCATCAATCATATATACTAGTTACTTATCAAATTTTACAAGAAACCCCCAAAAAAATAGAAACAAAAGTGAAGTAAATTACCTGAGCTAGATAGACCTCTCCTCCTGTAACATACTGAATTGCAAAATAAACATAAAGAAAGCTAGCTGGATAAACCAAACGCCCCATGTCCCCTTTCAAGTTAATGTAATCTCTTTCTCCTCCAACAAACCTAGTTACCTGTTTCACAATTTTCAGACCAAATTGCGTGAAAAACAAAAGAATAGATCAAAAGTACAGTGCGTGAAAAACCAGAAAAGTATTACAAAAATCAATGTGAACACATTATCACAAAATAAATTTTTGCAAAAAATAAATATATAAAATAAAAAAATAAAAAACTATTGACTATATGCTAATATACAAGCCAAGTCTTATCCAAATATTCAGTAGCACTCCCAAGAGGTCGGTGGTACCAAAAGCCTAATAAAAAAAAAACTTACAACTTTTTGTATTTTATTTTTGCTAATAAAAGACTTACTACTTGCTTACTAATAATAATTAGACAATATTTAAAAAAAAAAAAACAAAAACACATCACTACCCTCACTCTAATTCCAACAACCAGTGCCACCAAACCACTACAAAATACTAATAACAACCCTGACCCAGATCTCAACCCTTCACTCTTTCCACATTTTTACTCTTGCATTGTCACTGACAAGGGAAACAACCAAAACCCAGGTACCCAAAACCAAAGAAAAGAAGAGAACTACAGAGATAAAGAAGCCAAAAAGGACGGGAATTTTCACAAACATGTGGTGGGCAGAATTAAAAGCAGCACTGGGCCAAAGAATTAACATCGAAAGAGACATGAATATGACAATGTGTGACCGACCGGAAAATAAAACACAAATAAGACACACAAAAAAAAAAAAAAAAAAAAAAAAAAAAAAAAAAAACCCATATAAGAACAGCCATTGTTTCTATAACATCAAAAACAAAAAACCCATATAAGGTTTATAAATATATCATCAAAACAAAAACCCATTAACCAAAGCAAACCTAGAAACCTAAGAAGCAAAGAAAAACAAAGCAATAATAAGTAAAACACCAAAAACCCATTAACCTAAGAACCAACGAAAAACAGAGCAATGTTAACAAAAATTAACACACACAAACCACAATCCTCCAAGCCCAGAATCAGTAAAACAAACAAAAACCCACTAACCAAAACAAACCCAAGAACCCAAAAGAATTGAAAAAGAAAGCAAACCTTGGTTGAGCAATTTCTGAGATAGAACAAAAAAGAGGTGGCTGTAATGTTTTGTGAGATTGTGACTAGGAGGTAGCTGAGGGAGGCGGAGAGAGACCTTTGTTCAGTAGGGTTTTACCAAAAAAATAATCGGGTTTTGCATGGTATATATATATGACCCGAAGCCGACCCGAACCCGAAAATAACCTGACCCGAATATTCTCAGACCCGCCCAAAACCTTTTGTGTCGGGTCGGGTCCGGTCCGGTCGTGTTTTCGGGTGGGCCGGGTCCAGTGCTCAGTCCTACCCATGGATCCCAGATTCTCCACATTTCACCCCATCCCCAAGAGCTAGTGCAAACTTGGATGACATCATTGTGGTGTCTCAACTCATAACAAACAATGGATCTGCTTGGGAAAAGAATAAACTATTTGCCTTATTCAATGAGCAGAGTGTTGCCGCTACTATTTGTATCCCAATTTCCCAAATTGTGCAAAGGGATGTATGGGTATGGACTAGAACTAGTTCAGGAAAATTTTCAGTTAAATTAGTCTATTGGCTCAATCGATACTCCTCTCCTCCTCAGCACCAAGACATAGTCAGAAGGCTCATTTTGAAATCTAGAATTCATGAGAGATTTAAGATGCTTTTATGGAGGATAGCAACAGATTGTCTTCCCACAAGAAGCAAAATTGGCAGGTTTGTTGATTTGTCTGAAATTTCTTGTCCACTATGTAGTTGCAATGATGAATCTGCTCTCCATCTCTTCTCTAATTGCTCTATGGCTAGAGGTTTATGGTTTGGAAGCAAATGGGGGATTAGGATGGATTTTTTAAATCTCTCATCTATTTCCCAGTTTATGAAGCTCATTCTATGTCCAGCCAATATCTTGAATTTACAAGTAGAGAAAAATGAGGTCTTGCTGTTTAAAGTCCTCTTGTGCAATCAAATTTTGGAAATACAGAAATCAAGTGGTGTTTAAGGGGAGGTCCCCTTGCTTTGTGGAGATCAAATCCTCATTGGAAAAAATCACTTATTGAGCACACTAGTTTGAGGCAGCAGGTAACTTTAGAGGAGAAAAATGAACCTTAAAGAAGTGTTTTTAACTGAACCAAAACAACTAGAGGCGCCATCAAAATTAATGTAAATGCAACAATGGGCCATTCTTATTCCGTTTTAGCTGTGGTTGTTAGACACTGGAGAGAGGACTTGATATTTGCTTGCTTAAATAAAGCAAATACCAACTCCCCTCTCCAAACTGAAGCTGAGGCGTTGAGTTGGTCTGTATCTCTTACTGACCAAATGAATTCATTAGCTATCACTTTTGAAGGAGATTGTCGAATTTGCCTTAACATCGTTTCTAAGCATTGCCATGAGGTTCTGTGGGGGAATATAACAATTACTCAAGAGACTATTGCAGCACTAGAGTCTCTACCTAATCCAACAGTTTGTTGGGTCTCTAGGAAGGCAAATATGGCAACTCATACTCTGGCGAGATGGTCCCTACTTAATAATTTTGTAGGTTCCTTTGATGTTACAAACTGCCCCCCTTGTTTTCGTAATGTTATCAAGGTGAAGGCTGATTTTCTTTTTGCTGTGTTTTCTCCCTTCGGAGTTTTTTTTATTCGTAATAAAAATTTGTTGTTCATCAAAAAAGAAAAAAGCAAAATTGCTTCCAGCTTTTCTTAGCTAATCTTCTCTTGGTTTCAAAACTCTGCTGCATGCTAAAAAATAAAAATCAAAGGCATTGATCTCACCTTTCAACAGATAGCCAATAAGCGCAGATCATTGCACTTTATGCTTTGCTGAAGCAGCAATGATAAAATACTATCAATTAAATTACTCATTGCAAGTTATTTTTATTCAATCTGTGCATCAGGCCCATATTATGAATACATGATAGAACGTAACTCATCCAGTAAGGCATGAGGGCTTTGGAAAGAAATTCTATTTCACATATGGCTAACATTATACAAGACAAAAGATCAACCAAGTTAATAGCAGAAAACCAACTATGCGAAGGCAAATTTGAAATTTCCGGCGCATCAAAAGTTAGATCTGTTTAAAACCCAGGTGCAACTTCAGGGAGGACCTCAAAGGAAATAGACCAGGTAAATTTTGTAGAGCTCGTTTACACTGCACGTATCCTTCCTTGAACAAAAAGCTGAAATGGGTAAAAAGAACCTCAAAGCAAAAGTTGGTATGTTCCTATGTCAGACATTAGCTCCAACTGCTAAAAGATGCAGAATTCAAGAACCTGCATCTTTTGCCTATGGGGCCACATTAACTTGGATCTGTCACTAGTGAATCTGAATTAACTTGATCTATTATTGTTGGAGCAGATTTTGCTTGATCTTTTGTTAGCTGGGTTGAGTTCTTTTGAACTGTAGCTGCAGGGCCAGAATCCATACACTCTACTGCTGAGGGGGTTGAATCCATCTGATCTACCACTGGTGGTGCAGTCTCTCTTTGATTAGTTGCTATTGGAGATGATGATGGTGGGGAGGGATTTTTCCGGTCCACATTACCGTCAGCGTTCTCATATTCAGAAAGGAGATCCATGAACTCATTAAGCAATCGCTGGACTTTTCTATTTGATGCCATTGCCGGAAGAATATCCTCTCTTAAGAGTTTGTGCTTTCTCAGACCCTGCAAAGACCCAAATGAGTAACTTACACAAGCCCTAGATTTTTTTTTTTTTGCTTAAAATTTTTGGTTGGGGGGATTTGAACCGGGCAGTGTAATTGAGCCACAAGGCACCTTGGGCCAAGCCCCAGGATTCAAACATGAGAAGAAGATTTTAGATATTGATGCTGGGGTCAGGTAGGGAGTACGATTCTAGTTCTTTGTTGTACCATAAAGCAATGGTGATTTCACCCTGCAACAGAGGCCTCACATTAATCGACATCTCCTTAAAAGCACAAAGGTACCCTGAATTCACTAAACCAACCTACGTATAGTATTGGGCAGCTGCTAGGTTCACTATTACAAAGCACCAAAAAAATGCCAGGAAAAGAAAAATGAGGTTTTTTTATGTGATGTAAAGTATGAAAAACAAAAAGAGAAGATTCACACTATATCCATGTAAAAAGAGTATATTTCATGCAAAAAAAAGTAATTTTTTACATAAGTGATGATAAGCTCCATTATTTTTTTAGTAAGTAATAAAAAGTTTCATTTAATTTAAAAGAACATTTATAAATAAAATAAAATAAAATAAAAGGCCAATAAAAATAACCCTATATCAGATATTTGGAAAAAGAAAGAGCTGTGGTGGGAAGGACCGACTCTTCACTTTAAAAATCTCCAAGCAATAAGAGTATTATTGAACAATCTCATAAAATTAAAACAGCAATTGAGTTCACTCCTATCACATCAACTGCTCCATTCTACTGATGCATTCCACATTCAAATACAATGGACCGAAAGTCAATATCCATTGGATGTTTAAACACTAACAAAAGGGGTAGGAGTGTGTAATACTTTATCATGCCTTCCAATTGCAGAGAAGCTCCACCCCTTTAAAAACACAAGAATCATCAACTATTGCTCTAGAGTCTCTAATTCTCTATGCATCATGCATATATTGGGGCCATTTATCAAAGCAGTTCACTAACAGAGGCATTGGCTCCAATTATGAGGTGTTCAATTCAAGGAGATAAAGAAACTCAGAGCAATGCATGCAAAGTATGGTCACACAGATACATATACGTGCATCCAATGTGACAAACAATACACTAACAGATAGTCAACCAGCAAACTTCTATATAGTTTTATCAACCCATAAGAATTCAAAAATGGGTCAATACTCAATATCCCCCCCCCCCCCCCCCCCTTTTCCATTATTCTCTCTCTCTCAGTGCCATCCAACTGGCAAAAGTAATTACAATCTAGTATATTTTCCCTTCATAATAGAAATATCAAAATGTAAATGCAAAATAGGGAAAAATAAGCAGGATAATTTCCTATAAATCATTTGTATGATCTCAGATGTATCATTCAAATAATTTCCTAAAATGCCAAGAAAAAAAGGGTACTACCATCCAAGGTATATGTAAAGCATTAAAAATGGGGTAAGACATAGTAAAAATCTTACAAGTACACAAGGATCCCATGCCAGGTTCCTTGAATCTGAAGATGTGTCTTCAGCCATCCCAGCAGGAGGTCCAAGAAAACTCTCACAGACTTCTCGCAAACGAGACTCATCTGCTTCTCTGCAATCAATAAAAAAAGTTATGTGCACTGTTACATTGATTTTTGCTCAATAAGTTCACTATTTAATATTTGGATTCTCAATTATTCAGTTTATAACACTATTTGGCATAAACTTGGGACAATATCTGACAAAAAAACTTCTGGTTCACCATCCCCCTCAGAAATAGAGCCCATATGTCATTTTCTATGATTTAAAGCACAAGGTGCATTGCAATTGTTCTTTCAGTAAAGAAAGCTTAAGACAAAAAAATTATAGGAGTAATACTGCAGCATTATGCTTATAAGATGGTTGCATCCAAAGTAACAATTTTTTGAAAACCTCATTACAAACCTCTGATTCAACTGAAAACAATTTGAAGTAACCACCAACAAGAAGAAATACAAAAGAAAATATAAAGATATTAGGTAATGGCATTTATATATATATATATATATTGTTAGTTAGTTTAATTAATAAAGTCTCTTGTTTTTCAAATAAGAGACCTAAGATAAAATCCCACATAAACCAAAATAAGCCCATTAGTGTCTACAACAATCATCACTAAGCAGACACCATAGATTAAAATCCTATCATTCTATCAAGTACATATAACATAGATGGAACAAACAACAGTAGGACAGCGTCTCATCAAAGTTGATGTGGGGGGTGGGGGGCACGACCCTTTTTATGCAGAAAGGTGAATTTTTGTTGCAAATTAAACCATTCAATACAATAAGCATCTCTTATATGAAAGATAATTGAATGAAAATTAAAAATTCAATGCTTATCTTAACTAGAAAATAAAGGTTATTTTTTGCCTGATTTTTACTTATATTTGTAAGGTGATTTTTTTTTTCCTATATTAAAAAAAAAAAAAAAAAACCACCTTACACATATATAAGAACAAATATAGATTAGTGAAATTTTCAAAATTGTACACTTATGCTTTATAGATTTGTTTGAACAGTTTAGATCTATACATAACATTGTCAAATAAAAAATGGGTCTGGCACTTCAACTTTAATGAGACACCACCCTATCATAATTTCTCCCTATACATATGCCACTGTGGCAGCAACAATTTTAAGAAGCAAGAACCAAAGACAAATGATGAAGCCACCAGAAGAAGGAAAAGCAAGAGCAAAACAGCAGCAAAATCCAACATGAGGGCCCATAAAGTGCATGTCCATGCACATATCAACTGTAATAATGGGGAGCAATGGTACTTTTTCATTAAAAAGAATTGGCAAGTTACACACGCCACCGATGGGTCTTAAAACCCATGGCCTCATCCTCCATCTTGCTTTTATAAAGGGAGGAAATGTCATTTGAAAATAGAGTTCATTGGCACTTTCTGATTGATTAAATGAGAAATAGCATTATACAAGTAAACTACGTTGGTGTCCAACATGAAATGTCAAGAGAGTAACCAAAATAATAACAAAAGGAATCAAAAAGCCATGTTAAGTATTGAGTCTATTGACCCACAAGAGGAGGGACAAGGAGGGGGAATAAGAAGACAAGCAGTTATAGGCTTATAGCAATATATTTATAAAATCCTTTCACGCAACTTGAACAAATCTGAAAGACCATACACAGTGTTGTTAAAAGCGCACTGAAGCGCAAAGTGCACAGGCCTTGGGGCTTTTTCCCTCTAAAGCGAGGCACCCTCACAAAAGCTCGCCTTAAGCATGCTTTTTAGAGCTTTTTTATTAAGCGCAAAACCCACTTTTTTGAGCTTTTTGTAATTTTTTTTTTTAATCCTGATTTGATTTTTAGCCATTAGATCTAAATATGTTTGACATAAGCCATTGATTTAATATATAAAAACTAATAGAGTGGTGTGCTACCATACACCTAAGCCTATTTCTTTAGATATTTTAGACCTTTATGACCACAACCACACAAACAAACACTCAAGCCAGACAACCCCAACCCTGCTGAGATCAAGAATGAGGCCACTAGGGCAAGCAACAAGTTCAAGTTCAAGTTCACAACATGCTCCTCATGATAGAGATGAAAATGATGAGGGCTACAAATCTTGTGATGACAATGATGATAGTCCCTTGCTTAATGAGGATGATGATTGTGTAGATAAGGATGGCATTGCATATTTGCATTGATTTTGTTAGGCAAAGATAACATTACTTAACATTCTAGTACTTTTTAGTCTTTGCCTATTCTCAATTTTGCGCCACATGTTCCATTTAATATTAGATTCTCTAAAGACATGAACAAAATCCCAGGCAGCAAAGGAGTGAAGGAGAGATTTGGCAACCCCACAAATTTTTAATTTTATGCCAAGTGAATTATTAAGGTAATACTATGTACACTTTTAAATCACTTTTAAAAAAATATGTATAATTATGATTGTTTTTAAGTATACCCATGGATATGCACAGGGCTACACACTAGTATTTTGTAAAGCACAAGAGAATTATATAAACGTTATATAAATTATATAAAATGTTTTATTGTAATTTATAGGATTAATTGATCACTTGATTACTTGATTTTTTATCAACCATTAATAATTTTTTTTAATTTATTAAATTTAAAAAAAAAAAAAAAAAAAAAAAAAAAAAAAAAAAACAGCACTTCACATCAATCAGGCACTTGCGCTTTGTGCCTAGGCTCCAGGAGGCCTTTGCGCTTAAGTGCACTCAACGCTTTTAACAACTCTAACATCTCAAAAACATAGGGAAAAGCTTTTATCCAGGCAGAACTAGAATATCACTCTACACCAGGGTCAATTAAAGATGGGAAAAACTAAAAATTAGAAACATATTAACTGAGGGGGATGGAAGTAGACCTTGCAAGAAAGCGTATATATGACAGGAGGCACTGCCGATATTCATGAGGGGACTTCAAAGCCAATGAGGATGCCAACTGAGCTTCCAAATGAGCGCGTGTCTGCACTCCATCATCAGTTACTCTGTAACCAAAAACAATCACCAGTCAATTGTAGGAGCAGCATGCCAAAATTAATTATGGGCTTCACAATAAATTACTAAGAAGAGAACTGAAGAGGTGCTAATAAACACATTCATCAGTACTTTGAAAGTCATGAATCAATCTAGAACTTGTCATTCACAAATCACGAGAACTTCATTAAAGATTACAGGATGTTTAAAAGCCAAGCATGTTCCACAAAATAAAAAAGGAAAAGGAAAGAAACACTGAGCTGGTTGTCATTCTGGAATCCATTTGAAAATTGATTAGTAATTATTCACAACATAAAGCTTAATTCTATTACTCATGTTAATAATTTTTCATAAAATCCGAGTACTACGCTTCTTTAAAAAATAAGAGAAATTTTCACCCTTAAATTTTGACTTTAAATCCAATTACTAACGTCCATCTCTTGACAAATGGCAGTTAAGTACAACACCCATCACGAATTCATGTTAAAAAGGTACAAACCTGCTCCAACCAGGCTTTCTTGCCACATACTTCCTAACATCCACCTGCAATGCAGCCAGCTCGCCACTCTGAACTGAACCCAAATTCCAGGAGCTCGCAAAGTTTGAAGCAGGGAAGCAGTCATCTGCAACCCTTAGCCAACACATGAGACTCATATCAAAAAGGAAGGCATGGCGAGTGGCCAGAACAACCAGAGGAGAACCGGATCTTGATAGCTTTGCGGATATAACTTTGATTGTGCCTGGAGAGAGTGATTAAATGAAAAGACACACAAAGAGTCATCCAATTAGAGGGCACAGTTGTCAAGAAATTAAAGAAAATTTCCAAAACTCAAATGGACAATACATGGGCTCTCAAGTGATTATTATAAACAATAAAACCATGGTCATATAAAAAGTCAAGAGTTTAGTGATACCTGCTTCTTTTGCAGAAGAGTTAGGGTTCAAGGCAACCAGAGATGCCAATGAGTCATGAAGGAGACACTTCTGGTTATATAGATCCCAAACATACAACGATCCTTTCCTCGTGACCAATAACAGCTTCCAGCACTCATCACAATCTATAAATGTTGCTGCTGATCCCATCATCATGGTTGGCATAGCTCGTCTCCCACACTTTGTGTAAACCTTCCCAAAGAAAACAGACATTAGCATATGGTATAATATCTCTAAGCAATTATTGCAAGTTTAACTTCTATGTCCAAGCTTAATATCCACGTACATTCTTCCTAAAATCTATAAAACAGAAATTTCCAGATAGAGCATTTACCAAACAGTTGTAATAGCCTTGATAAAAATTCAAATTCAACAATCAGCCAAGGGACCCCACCAGTGATTGTTAGGTTAAATGATTAAATTCATCATTTCCTAATGGCTTAAACTTTTAGCACAATTTGTAATTTAACATAATATCATAGTAAGAGGTCATGGGTTCAAACTGTCTCCACGTTACCTCCCATGAAAAAAATTCAAGTGTTGGGCCCCACTTAATAAGTACAGTTTAAGCCCACTTGTGAATGGGGAGTGTTAGATTAAATTCATAATTTACTAACAGTTTAAACTTTTAGGACAATCAGTAATTTAATAGTGATGTCTAGAAAAGCTTGTCAATGCCATATTCTTTATATATAATTTTAAATATAACAAAATAGTTTGGCAGAGAAAGATTTGTATCTACAAGGCATTAGAAACAACATACAACTAATTCAGTGGTTCAAGAAAACAAAAATCAACAGTTGGGCCTAATAAATGATGCAAAGATTTGGATTGCAATCATGAAGAGTAATAATCAAAATATACCATGCAGTCCCTTAAATTATAGCAACATAAAATGTTGAGAACATTTCAAAACTAAATACAAAACAAAACATTGAAACTTCAATACATACCTGTAGGCATCCATCTTCACATCCAACTGACCAGAAGTTTGCATTTCCAGCTAAAACAGTGACTTTCCCTGAGATCCTATCAGACCAAAGAGTTTGAGACCCCCTAGTGCAAACAATTTCTGTTTCTTTCATCATAAATGTATTTCCCACCCCAACAATATCATTTGCAGCATGTTCTCTAGGTCGAGCATCCAAGCAAATTGGTAAGGCATCTAATCCTTCTTTCTTATCAAACACCCTGATAGAAAGAGATGTATTAGAAGCAGGCAACAAAGAAGTAGAAGCCTTAAGGTTCCCTGACTGTTCCACGTTGATGCTTACATCTCTGCCCGTAGCAACTGGAACTTTCTCAATAATTAGGCTATCAGAAATTGTTGCCCTTGCAGTGACCCCTGACCGCTCCTTTAAATCAGAGCTTCTGCCTAGTGTCCCCCTGACAGAACTTTCTTTAAAGCCACCCTCAGTCGGAACCAACCCATTATCATCCTTTCCATGATCAGACGACGTAAGAGGAAAGTCAAGCACCTGGACCTGAGCCCCAACAGAAAGATTTTCCTGCTGAACAGGCACTCCAACTGCTTCTGGAATGATCCTCTTTCTGCCATCTGGGCGTCTATATTCTCTTTGTTTTACAGGACTGGAAATCCGGGCAGAAGTTGAAACCTTATTTAACCCATCACCAGCAGTTCCAGCACTCTTCTTCCCGTCATCAGCTTGAGGTTCACTCTTTGTTGCAGCCCCTGCATCAACAGAAGATTTTACAAGTATCTGCTTTTGTTGAATGTCTGGAACAACTTTTTTGCTTGCAGTTTGCTTAACTGAAGCTTCTTCAAGCAATAACTGTGCTGGGCTTTCTGCTAAGTTTGCCTGTCGACCTCTCACATCTCCATAACGATTTCTTTTTAACTCATCCAATTCAGTATCACTTAGCCTGTGGCCAAGTTCCTTCACCTCAAAATGGAAAGTAGCCACGGACCCATCCAAGGAACAGGCAAAAAGTGAATATCCATCAGGAGACCTGTTCCCAAAAAGAGAAAATGGAAAATTATAAAGAGGAAGAACAAAGAAAGAAGAATTATTAAATAATCAAGTTCAAAAAATAAAAATGCAAACCTAACATAATAGTTCCACACTTTCTGGGAAGTACAAACATACCAAGATAAATCCACAACACTTTGAGTAAAAAAATGCTTGGCCACAAAGAGAGGACGAGGACTTGCGGTAGTCCAAACAGTAATAGTGCGGTCCTGACTTCCAATTGCAATAACATTATATGGCTGTGATTCTTTGCCTCCAGTCTTAGAAGCCCCATTACTCCACCCAACAGATGCAGATTTCACTTCCTGAGCATTGGTCGAATTCCTTCTGAACATTGAATGATTAAACTTCACCACAATAACTGGGGCATTATGTCCTAAGAAGTCAAACGTCGCAGACCATTCCCCTCTCTCCAGAACGGGTGCAGAATGCCTAGGCTTCTGGTAACCATGAGTGGTAGTGATAAAATGACCACAAGGGGACCATCCAAGCCGCCTGAAAAAGGTAGATCCGAGCTGAAAAGAACATAATCCCATTAGAAAAAATAGAAATTAAAACTGGAACATATACATATTCACCAATGATGAACAAACATACTGATTTAGTCCAATGACCATCTGTCCTGTGAGCAAGGCTCCAATCACTTGTTCGCCAAATAATCACAGTCTTGTCGTCTGATTGACTTGCAATGAAGGAGCCAATGGGATCCCAAGTAACGCCTTTAACCAAGCTAGAGTGACCCCTAAGAACAGCAGTACACATGCCACTGTTCATATTCCAGATGTGTATAGTATTGTCCAAACTCCCACTAGCCAATGCCAAGTCATCAGGAGACCAATTAAGATCCACCTACTTTAAGCATGGAAAAAAAACTCCCAGGTTAGATGATACCCAGTGAGAACGTGTTCATGTAATAAACATAAGTGGCATTTCATCATACAGAAAAATGAAAGTCCTTTCTTTTGTTTACCTTCTTTTCACCATGGTGGAAAAATCCATGCTTTAAAGTGCAAATCAACAAATAGTAATAGAAATGAATTCAAAAGCTATAAACAAACAATAAAAACTACACATGCAGCAAGATAAACTGATTCAAAAGATCACAGAATGAAAGATAATATCTTTGCATGCTAACATAGTAGTCTCACATTAGTAAAAGCAATTTCATTACCACATCTGCAGTGTGTCCTCTCAAAGTCATTGCAACTTTCCAGTTCTCAACATCTGGGGGCTCTCCGCTGCCAAACTCAGTGGTTCCTGAACCAGGCTTCCTTTCATGAACTAAAATCACCTGATCATCAGACCCTGATGCAACATACCTACCATGCTTAGCCCACCTAACACAGTTGACAGAACCGAAGTGATCACGGAGGGTGGCAAGAAGCCTATGTGTGGATTCATCATTTTCCAAGTCCTTTCCAACAGATTTCATGTTCCATATACGAACCTGCATTCAATAGTGGGAGGGAGGGAAGCAAGCTGTCAAATTTAAGTACATAATAAATAATGTTGTGCAAACCACTTAATTGAAAAATATCATTGTAACTGTGACCAAAAAGGTCCAATGCAAGATCCTCCCACAGATGTGATATTTCTGGTAAAGTATCTAGAAGCATTGCCTTAGAATGATGTGCAGATTAAGTTTCTAGAAGCATTCCCTTAGATAGGGCCAAGCTGCAATCCAGCCCCCAATTAATTAGGATTAAGGCTTGTCTTGTCTAACAGAATTGCCTTGTTTGGAAACTGGGACTTATCTATATTATGCCAGGGTGATCCACAATGGAAGCTATTTTCTAACTTAGACGTCTAATGGAAAAATATAGAGAAGCCTAGAGATCTGCATATGATTGTTATTAATCTACAGAAACAACATGATAGGGTACCTAGAGAAGTAATGTGGTAGATTGAAGAGAAAAAGAATATGTATGAGGGAGCTGCAACTAGTGTGATAACAAGTAGAGGTAACACAGAGAGTTTCCAATCATTATAGGTTTGCATCAAGGATCAACATAAAGTCTATATTTCTTTGCTCAAGTGATGTATGACTACCTAGATCAATTCAAGATGAAGTCCGGTGTAGTTTTTGCAAGATTAATTTGCAGGGAGGTGCATGATTGGGAGCTGGATTCAGTGACCTCATTTTTTACCCATATTTACTCTCAGGTACCTAATGGGGAGGGAGGAGATAGGATGCGATGGTCTATGAACGGGTCTGATTTTTGATGTTTGCCCATTCTATAAGGCTATTCATGGTACAGGGGGCATTCCCTTTCCTTGGAAGAGTATATGGCGTGTTAAATCTCCGAAGAGGGTTTCTTTTTTATGTGTACTGCCACTTGGGATAAAATCCTCATTGATAATCCCAATAAGGTCTCTCTTTAGTGGGTCGGTGTTGTTTGTGTAAGTGCAGTGGGGAAATAGTGAGTCATTGATTGCTTGACTGTAATTTTACTAATGCCTTGTGGTGTGAAGTTTTCTCCATGTTTGGAGTTCACTGGATAATGCCAAGGATAGTTTCATCCTTATTATTTGGGTGGAGGAATTGGTTTCACAAGCACTCCTCGATAGTTTGGAATTTAGTGCCATCTTTTTTGGTGTGGTTAGTATGGAAGGAGCACAATTCTCACACGTTTCAGAATGTCGAAAGATCCCTCGAACAGTTAGTCCAGGCACTCTCCCTTACCACGGAGGCACCCCAGGTGGAGCCTCCAATCTGGAAGTACTTGTTAGAATATGTTATCTGAATTTCCAAGCCAATAAGATAACAATACACACATTTGGGACCCACAACTTTTCTAGACAACCAAAACGAGGTTCAAAAAGGAAAAATCAGAAGTCAAAAAAAATAAAATCAAAGCTTTTAGAATCAATTAGGAGATTGTGTAAGGCAATGAGAGAGCAAACTACACCCAACACACTTGCCCTGGCCTCCACTTTCATACCACTATCTTCATTTTTACCTCCAATATCACCAACCCCACCAGATATGTTATTCCAGTATTATATCCTCCAACATACAATTTAACCGCCCTTAACAAAGATGCAACTGCTTTAAGGAATTGCCAAAACATTCACCAAGTTTTGAAATATTGGAAAACTTTCATTAACACATAACACATCCATACGAGCCCCCTAAACTTTACAATACCAACTATGTTTCAAGATAACATGAAGAGAAACAAGGAAAAGAGAACATAAAAGACAAGTTACAGTTCTCAATTTCTGAATGCCATAAAATGGATATTTTAACATTCAAACCTGATGTCTCTTTTCCTAACCCAAATTCCTCAACAACCAAAGAAGCACAAAATATGTAAAAGCATACCAGCTAGACCGAATAACTGTATTGGACTAAGTTTAGAATGTTTTAGTCCTAAAATACAAACAATGAAAAACTCAAAGTTTGAATGTCTCCTCTCTCCTAGATTTCCTAAGCAAATAAACAAACCAAGAACTTATAGAAATTCTATCGTGAAACAAAAAAGCCAGAAACAATGAGAAAGGTTCTGCTACTTGCAAAAGAAATAAATTTGAGCTCAGTAAAGTTCGTATTTTTGTTGTCCCCAGTCCCAACAATGAAGAACCTAAAATTCAAAATCCAAAGCATTCCACTATTCCTGAATTTTCTCAGCAATTAAACAAAGAACAAAGGATCAGATAAAAAGCCATACCTTGTGGTCACCACCACCAGTAGCAAACCTAAGCCCTCCAGGCTGGACATCAATGGAGAAAATTTGCATCCCCTCATGCCTAATCCAACTGGGTTTCTCTGCAATCATCTCTGCTTCTTGCTACTAAAAGCCAGCACAGGCTTTTGCAGTATAATTCTCCCAAATTCGCAGCTTCACAGCAAGAACGCCCTTAATTGAGTAATTTGAAGAAATCCCAATAAGTTTCCAAATACCAAAAACCAAGAGAAACCACCAAAAGGGTATCCAAATTTATAGCTTTGGAACCAAAAGAAAAGACTAAAAAGAAGCTATATCAGGAAAAAAAAAAAACCAAGACAAAGCCTTTGACCTAGTTTCTTGAAAACCCAGCAAAATGCTATGCAAATTCAGGGTTTTGGAAAGTGAAAAGGGTATCCGAATTTATAGCTTTGGAACCAAAAGAAAAGACAAAAGAAGCTATATCAGAAAAACCCCAGATGAGTGCATTAAGCAAAAAACCCCCCAAAGACAAAGCCTTTGGCCTAGTTCTTTGAAAAGCCAGCAAAATGCTATGCAAATTCAGGGTTTTGGAAAGAGAAAAAAGGGTATCCAAATTTATAGCGTTGGGACCAAAAGAAAAGAAGCTAAAAAAAAAACCCGAGACAAAGCCTTTGACCTAGTTTCTTGAAAACGCTTCAAAATGCTATGCAAATTCAGGGTTTTGGAGAGAGAAAAAAACCCTTAATTTGAATAAGCAGAGGAACCCTAAGAATTTGAGAGAAAGCAAAACCCTAGGGTTTGGGTCAGAAAAAAAAAGGGACAAAACCCTACCAAATAGAAAGTGACTCTCCAGTTGGGCGCTGGAGAAGATCAAGGTATAACTTCCTTTTTAACGGTCAAATCTAGTAGAATGTTGCGAAGTCTAAGATACGAAAAACAAGAGTAAAGTGCAAAAGGGACTGAGGAGTGAAGACAGTGAATTTTAGGTTTTTTTTTTTTTTTTTTTTTTGGCCGTTGGGGAATAATGTCTTTTTCTTCTTTTTCTTTTCTTTTTTTTTTTTTTCTCCCCTTATTTTAGGAGGAAAAATATGTTTAGAAACCACATATTTTTGCAATAACTTATTTATAATGCTAAAACTAACTTAGTTCAAAAAAACTAAAAGTTAAACTGTTTGAAAAAAAATTGAGACAAAAAAATATATTTTTATAACTTTTTATATTATTAATTTTTTATTTAAAAATATTTTTTAATATAAAATTTACTGTATTAATTAAATTTTTGTGCTTAATTTTGATCTTATCTCATTTTTATTGGTAATAGATAATCCACCTATCTTTTTATGATGTTTATGATTATCAACCTTGAAAGGATATTATTCAATATAATTTTTTTTTCTTTAAAGATGTAGAAACAAGATATACATTGGGAGAAACAATTACTTTTTATTAATATGAATTATTATACTACATATTTGAAGTTTTTTTTTTATTTTTATAAGAATACTAAGATATTATTGAAAACTTGAGAACGAAATTACATCATGGATGAGAGCCCGGTGACGGAATGTTTTACATATTTGAAGTTTGAACTTATAAGAATTTTCACTTTGTATTATTTCGTTTTCTTCTATCTTTTTATTATGAATTTCTTCTTCATTTGTAAAGTTGTCATTTATATTGTTGTTCAAGCTCTTCTTTGTGATGTAATAGTTGCTTTTCATTCTAAATAAAGTTTGATGTTTTCCCATAAAAAAAATTTGGGTAAATTACACTAATATATAATAAGGTTTTGGCTAATGCCAAATAGGTCCAAAACTTTTCAAAACTAGCCAATTTGATCTCTAAAGCCAACTTAGTTCCTAAACAGTTAGTTATTTTTACTCAACTGTTTTAGGGACTAAACTAGCTTTAGGAACCAAATTGGTTGGTTTTGAAAAGTTTTGGATTTAGTTGGCATTAACCCAAACCTTAGGGGGTGTAAATGGAATTTACCCAAAAAATTTTGTTAATTTTTTTTTTAAATTGCTTCTAACAAGATTAAATTAATCTCTCTCTCTCTCTCTCTCTCTCTCTCTCTCTAAACATTATTTACCAAATAAAAGAGGTATTGTATAATATATAATTATTATATCACATAAATAAAATAAATTTGAAAGAGTAAAACAATGAAATGTAATTTATTATAAGCATAATTGCAACTTTGAACACTTTATAATAGAATATACCACGTGGGAGATTAGTTAACAAAAATTAAAGTCTTAAGCTATTAGGGATAATAGACTATTAATATTGATTCAACGTACTTGTAACATTTTTTTAAAACAATTTAAACTTTTAAAAGAGTTGGATTTTTATTATTTTGGAGGCATTTTTTGAAATGGGAAAAAGTGCCAACAACCCACCTATTAAAAAAAAAAAAAAAACTAAATATCATAACATAGTTTTCTAAGGCCTTCTTATAATGGGGCCTTAAACCTAGGCCTAAAGTAAACCACACCTAGGAGGGGCTAGGATTTTGGTTAGGGGGAAAGATTAAGATGAAATACTTAAGAAAAAATTAAGTGCAAAAATGTTTATGTAAGAAAAATTAATTTTTTAAACAAGATATTTACTAACATAAAAATATAATCTAAATGTAAATTTTAAATTCTTTTCTTGTGGTTGGTTTCAGTTTCTTTTTTTAGCTTAGTATTAGTGTGTAACTCCGTGCATATGCACGGGTACATTTAAAAATAATCACAATTACATATTATATATATAATTATGCTTTTTATGGTTCATTATATTGGACTCCTCGTTTTCTACATTAAATTAACTAATTTGGCATAAAAATTTAAAAATTTAGATTAGATAGAACACGTGTCATAAAATTAAACTCTAATTGAAATTCAATTTTCACCTAAATTAATTCACTTGACACAAAATTTTAAAATTTAGATTAGATGAGACACGTGGCGTAAAATTAGACACTAATTGAATTCCAATTGAAAATTTAATTGAACTTTCTCTCTGCTTTACCTATTATTATATATATAGATTAGAGTAAGTATAATAATAATTATGCTAAAGAAACTTCGTAATTTGAGCTGACTTTAAATATATATATATATATATATATATTTCAAACAGGTAAATAAATAAATAAAAATAATCAATAATACTCGTTAATATATGTTTAAAAGATTAATATAAATATAAGTCATTCAAAATATTTATTTGAATACTTAATGTAGGGTCAGTGGGCCAAAAATTCCTAATCCCTGTGTATGTTGAGCCGTCTTAGTCCAGTGGGCCGAGAATTCTTTATCCTTGTACACGTTGTACCCAAAACCCAGGCCGAGGACTAAGGCTAGTCCGAAGATGGTTTAATTTAGCTTAGAAAATATGCATTGAAGGTGAAGGGGTTAAATGAGAACTTAATGACCTTGGAAGTTGTGCCGAGGATAAACGTCACCTTAGATTACTGAAGCCAGGGTGAGTCTTGGAGTCTGCCATTCAGGAAGACACCCTTGAGGACTCTGTCAGACTGGGTGAGTATTGCGGAAGAATATGGCAAGAAGAGATCCCAAAAATATAAAGGAAAAAGGCTGCCACCCCCGTATTGAATGCTCTGTAGTTAATCATCTGACCGCATTTATGTGGAGAAGACCTCTAAACAGTGATTTCTAGCCTTCTAGCTATCACCGAAGGACTTCTGAAAAAGTTGAGATGGGACAGGTATCAACAAAAGTCATCAAATGTGCATGTGGAGGGCAAAGAAAAAGAGAAGGAGTATAAAAGGAAGGGAGGAAAAAGGAGGAGAGGAGGGAGAAAACACTGGAGACACAAAGAATTAATCTTGTATCCAAATTTAGAATAAATATATATCAAACTGATCTCCTCGGATATATGCCAAATACCATTTCTTAAAGTTAAACCCCTCTATTTCTTTCTCATGGCAATCTAAACCCACTTAATTGTTTGTTTAATTTAAGCTAGCCCAGCTTTCTTTGTCTACTCTCTACAAATTCATTGTTGTTGGGTCTTTTGGGCTGGTCCATCCACTTTTGGACTATTGCACCAAAATTGTGTCCTTACACTTAAAATTAAGTAAAATGAAAATATAAATTAACTTAGAAGTATTGATATTATGATCCGATACTCGAAAATTTTAAAATGTTCTATGCGTGCCTTGATTTTTTAAAGATGCTTTATAACATTATTATTTGCATTAATTTAAAAATACCAATGTATGATTTTAGATTTTAATTTCAATTTGAAAGCTAATTGCAAAAAAACTTTAAAAAACATATAGCATTGTAAAAGATTATTTACATACACACACGCACATATATATATATATATATATATATATATTTCAGCACATTTGTTAGCAGATATTGCTATAATATAACATAAAATGTTAAAAAAAAAATTTAAAATCATTGACTACATTAAAAGAGTTAAAAGCTATTTTCTATTAAGAAATTTTGAGTTTGTAATATTAAAAAAAAAAACTAGAATATCTTTTTTTAAAAGAACCAATATTTATGTTTATATGTTTTTTTATTGATACTAGTTTGGCCTCTTAAGTAAAAAATTTAAGATAGAGTTTCTATTTAAAGAAATATAAAACCAAGTACTAAAAAATGCATGTCATGCATTGCTAATATCATTCATATAAGAATTTTGATTACATACAAACTTAGCGTAACTATTTAACATATGAATATCTATTTTAATATGATAGTTTCTTAAAAACTATTTGACTAAAAAATTCTAAGAATGATAACAAATATCATCTTCCAACAATAAACAATTGTGTTTTGACATTTTCAGAATATTTGAATTTTCGTAATGAACAATATTAGGGAGAAAATTGAAACTCTTCATCATATATCTACAACAATCCACAACGAAGATCTTTATTCATACTTCCTTCTTTATTAACTTACATTTTATACATGTAACTATGGTGTTTAGCTTATTTAATTTTTAATAAAACCCTTTTAAGCAAGAAATAATTTTTTTAAAAGAAAAGAAAAAAGAACAAAATAACAAAAGCCATATGTGTCGTCGAATTATATAAAATTATAAATTTAGAAAATTAAAACCTACTAAATCAGTGATCTCTAAGTAACAAATAGAACACCCTATATAGTGGGGGTAGTTTAGACTATCATATAAAACTAAAAAACTGTGAAGGAAAATTTTGGGATATTAAAATATAGTAAGGGTAATTTAGACATTGCACACTGAGGATCATAACATTCCGTTAGAGTTTAATTGAAAGAGTAACCGTAGAGGATATTCACTTATTTCCAAAATATAAAACAAAAATTGCTCTATTTTAAAGTCGTTACGGGAGTTTTTTATTAGGTGCCCAGATGATATTAGGGGAGTCAAGACCGAGACTCGACTTTAGGCTTGGAATATGGCCCAAAGGCTATTAGTGAAGTGTAAAAGACCCATTTTGCTCAAAGTCCGGGTTGCATCTAACAAATATTATAATAAGGCTCCAAAATTCCTCCTACAAAGATAAGCTAACACAAAGAATGGCCCACCACAACAAGTGCTTAAATAATAGTCTAATAGTAAGCAAGAGAAACGTCCAACGGTAGATATTTGGAAAATCAAAAAATGTATTTGCATAGTAAAAATTATGCATTTCCTCCATAGTTGGTTAATATAAAAGTGGGCCAATTATAAAAAGTACGCAAGAGAAAAAATGGTCCAACAGTGAATGTGACAGACCTCCAACGGTAGACGTCTGACAAGTTAATAAGTGTGTTTACATAATAAAAATCATATGTGTTCCTTATTATTATTAAGTCAACATAAGGGAATACCTCCATAGTATCCAGGACATTATGGCTTTCATCATAATAACAATAAATAAGGATTAAAAGCTTTATAATTACAAGTAAAAGAGGAAAAATAGGATGGAATGAAGGGAGAGAGAGATTTCAGCTCAATGCAACATATATTGAACTAAGATTTTGGGGAATATATATACATAGAGCATGCATGAGGTAGTGTAGGCCATTTTGAGTGAGTGGGTATTTAAGCTTGTGGTGGTGTGATGAAGTTAATGCTGAGGTTAAGACTTTAATGGGTAAAGGATTGATTGTGACCAATTAGGAAGCATTTATGGGCTATGAATATGCAAAAAATGAAAGGAAATGTTTGAAGCTAAGTGAGTGTCGGCTAAGGGGAATGAATTGTGAGCATGGGGGAGCTAAACCACAAGCAAAATGGCAAGCAAATAAGAAATTTTAGAGGGAATTGGTTGGTGTGTCTATTTTAAGATGCTAGAATTTTCTGAGAAGATGGAATATGATGTTTATGAGTGAGCATTTATGGATTAAAGGCTAGTTTATGATCTAAGGGACTGACTTATGGGCTGAAATAGCATGATGGGTGAGAAATTTTATGATAAGATTTGTTGTCCTCCATGAGTTGATGGTAGTTCCCTTTTATAGTGAAGCTTAAGGGATTGATTAGCAAAAGTCCAAAAACGTAAGACTGATCAGGGGTAGGACAATAGACTTAATTATCCTAGGATTTGGCTATAAATGAGATATTTGCTTTTGGGGTTGCTTTGCTTTTTTGGGTAATATGACACATGGAGTATATTTGGGGTAATCTTGCATTAAATGCTAAGAATTTTGAGATTGTGTTCAACCAATAAGATTAAGGTAGGTATTAAGGAGGAATCCTAGTGCTGCAACTGAGATTTGGACCGTAGGAAGTAGGATTCAACACCCCAAGCCAGGTGTCAAAATTTTGATGGGCCTCTGACTTGGTAGTTCTTTTCACTTAGGTCTATCCTTTTACTTTCTCATTGTGAGTCCTACAAAATAGACAAAGCTACCATATATTGCCATAGATTTTTATTTCACATGAAATTTAGTTGTTAGTAGAAATAAAATGAATCCGTAAGTTTTAATAAATACTTATGATAGGTTTTGGGTATTAATTTTCATGGGCTTTAAATAATAACTTATATAGTTTCTCATAACTTTGCTATGGTTTATTTTGTAAATGATATTTTCTTTAGGGCTTTTAAATAATGACCTCCAATATTTCTTGAGAATAATATTTATCTTGAGTTTTAAATAAAGGCAATATCCATGGGTTTTAAATAAAATATGGTAACAACCACTATAGTAGAATAATGTGATATTCTCATGTTTTTGTGAATAATCATAATAAAGTAAATAATTATCATGAGTTTTGGAAATAGATATTAAGAATGTATAAGGTAAATAGTGACCATGGGTTCTTATATAAATTTCATGAGTTTATATTATGGTTAAAATAAATAAATGTCATAGGTTTAAAATAAATAATCATAACTTTCCATGGGCTTTTATATTAGTAATGTTGAAGTGCAAATTTGTTGGTTGAGGTAAGTACACTCAAATGGAGCCGGATGTACACCCGAATCATTAGTGAAGAAGAGTAACTCCCCTGAGAAGGTCACCGGTGTGGTGCCTGCCACAACACCTCTAATGCCAAATTCAGTATATAAAAATCTCTAAGAAACAACTGAATTTATAAATGATTGATAAAATGCCTTACTATCTTTTTTGTTGTGTATATCCCTTCTATATTTGTGTAACGAGGGCTTTATATATGCTTCCACAGCTCCTAGCTGTTGTAACTCTTAATGTGGCTTTAATGTCCCCCTTGGTAACGCCTAAGGCTCAGTAATGTAGGCCTTAAAGAGGCCATCAACGGCCTGCATAGCTGGCCCTTCAATGACGCGACTGCATTGAAGGGTTTTGTTTTTCTCATCACTGATTTGGTCATGCATGTATATTCGTCTTTGAGGATGGACTCGTCAGTCTTGGTGATCTCATTTAGGGAGGTTTAATTCGTCAGTCCCATCAGCTGCCCTTGGATTCTGTGATTGTTGTGACGTGTCATGACGATCACGGAAGATGAAAGGTCTTTGGGCTATACATGACTCTTGGGACTTCGTTCCGCATTAAATGTTTAGTAGTGGCGCCATACACGATGTGGCCACGTGGCTTGTTTTTGATTGGTGGAGTTAATGCTCCAATTTGTATGAATCTTGGATTTCCCGCTAAATTTCGATTTTTTGAGTTTTGGTTTTTAAAACTTCTCTTCTTCTCACTTTACTTTTCCCAAAAACTTTCAATCATTGCTTTGATTATTTTCTTCTCCACCTTTCTCCTCCGAACCGGTGCAAGGCGTAGTTGGGTTTCCTACCTTCCCTTTTCAGTTTAAGGTATGTTTTTTTTTTTTTTTTTTTTTTTTTTTTTTTTTTTTTTTTTTTTTTTTTTTTTTTTTTTTTTTTTTTCTGCGCTGTGATGAGTTTCTGATTTGTTTTTGTTGATTTGGCATTCATCTCTTTTTTGCGTTTCTTTTAGCTTTTATGGTTAGTAGTTTTGAAGTTTGGGTAGCGTGCCCTTCAATTTCTTTCCTTTTTGCGCGTTTGGGGGGTTTCCTTAGATGTTTTTCCTTACCTTGGAAATTTTGTTTTTGAGGGTAGTATTTTGAGTGTTGTGTTGGCTGATTTGGGGCCCTTGCTTCATCAGTCGCTGGATTGGTTTGAGGATTTGGTGAGGGGACGAGGGGTGATGTTTGAGGTTAGATCCAGCGAACTCGAGACTGGGTTGTCTTCTAATGATGGCCCAGTGGAGGCTGGGGGTGATACTGTTGTTTCCGTGGTTCGGGAGGTTAAGGCTTTTTATGCCCTTGATGAAGTGTGTGGTTTAGACGGCGACACACTTGCTAGGTTTAGGGATAGGTTCCAATTTCTGGATAGGGTTAGGATCCGCCTACCTAGAGACAAGGATCGGTCTTGCCACTTCTTCCCTGGGGAGGAATGCTTCTATGAGGCTTCCTTCCAATGCGAGTTGAGGTTCCCTGTCCATCCCTTTCACATGGAGCTATTAGATCGCTTTGGTATTGCTCATGGGCAACTTATGCCTAATTCTTGGAGGATAGTGATCAGCTGCATGGGGATATGGCTGGCCGCTATAAACGGGGACATGATTAAAGTAGATGAGCTCGTCTATCTATATCGTTTGAAGTCGTCCAAGGAGTTTGGATATTATGAGTTGGTGCCTTGGTTGAGGAGAACTAGGATTGTCCAGGATTTGCCTTCATCATTCAGATATTGGAAGTCTCGGTTCTTTTTTGTATCCGGGGACGACTTCGAGACTCCCTCCAGTGAGGTTTGGGGTGATCTCCCGAGGTTGCATTGTCGGTGGGGGACCCCAAACTTAGGTGTGTCATCATTTCTCTTCGTCCATTGATTTTCATGGTGCTTATTTTATCATCACTAACTTCTTTGTTCATCGTTTTGTGCAGATAAAAGACGACCCAAACTTAAAAGCAGGTACAAGGAACATGTTGAAAAGGCTATTAAGTACGCGAAGTCAATAGAGGATTTTGATGATTTGGTGGACCTGCGGACCCTTGCTTTTTATTGTCTTGGTCTGGATCCTTCGACGTTCGTCTTGCACAATCTGGATATTGAGGAAAAGAAGAGTAAGTGTTAAGTTCGTCACTCCTTTCTTCCTTTCTCCTTTTTTTTTTTTTTGACAATTTTTTTCTTCTTTTAGAGATGACTACCAAATTCAATCAGACCATGTACGCTCGGATGAGAGCAAAGTAGAATGAGCCCTTGTCCAATCTCGGGGCCAAGATGGTGCGGGTTACGGAGAAAAGTGCCCCCGTCACAGCAATGACTCCACTAACTCCTGGTACTGAATCAGCGAGGACAGTTCTCCAGACACCTCAGTTGAAGAGATTAATCCTCGGAGTAAAAGGCAACGAGTTAGGGACAAGCAGAAAAAGAATGTTGATTCCAGATCTTCTTCTATCTGGGACGACGTAGGAATCGCCTTGTTGAAGGCACAAGACGCCTTCACTCCTGAGGATATGAAGGTGATTTCGAGCGTATCGGCCAACAAGCTTGTGGGTCGTCAACTCCACAAGCTTGTACAGGTACTTGTGCTGGCCTAGCTCCTTCATCCCTCATTATTATTATTATTATTATTATTATTATTATTATTATTATTATTATTATTATTATTATTGTACGGTCAGGGCCCAATCCTTTATTGGGCCCCAAGCATAACATATCACCACGCGGCACACGGGTCCGAACAGTCCCTCATAAACTGGGCCGGGCCGGACAATATTGGGCTCCCAAATGGGTTGGTATTGCTGACGGGAACTCCATTGCCCACAGTATTCTTTCATTATCGCTTGGTCGGTAGGTTGACCGACCGTAGTGTAGAAATTAGTATTGCCATAAGTGTTTGTTCATGGGGGAGCGTGACGTTCGGATCGGCCGGCAAAACACCCATGAAGTCGTTGCCGTGCAGAACACAGCAACGAAGAGCAAGTTCCCAAGCCACTTTGCCGCTCAACTACCAGATTCCCACTTAACAACGATAACATTGGACCCTCTCTTCCACTATTGATTGGAATAATCATAACACCTCCACCCAGTGAAAGCTATAAATAAGAGAGAGCTGTGAAGAAGAAGGGGGGCTGGAGAGGAGAGAGAAGAAAGAGGTATGGAGAGAGAGGAAATTGATGAAGGGAGAACAAATTGATCGGGCAGTAAGTGAGCGAAATGGGCCTCAACGTGTTGAGCTTCCCATTGTAGGAAAAACAAAGCTCACGCCACAAATAAATTGAGCCCAAGAGAGAGAGTCTGGCACAATAAGCTCTCTCGTGGTACGCACAATTGGCGCCGTCTGTGGGAATCTCTTACTAAGCGGTAGCTCAGCCTTGGTCCACACCAGGTGTGATGTCTGAGAGGCGTTCGAGAGGTCATGCCGAGAGCGGTTCGGTAGGGTCCTCGCAAGGATCCACTTGGCGGGAGCGAAGGCAGAAAAGGCACGAAGACAGGCACCGTGGAGAAGATGGAGAGCAGTCCGGCCAGAGCGAAGGATCGCGCCGAACTCACCAAACAGTGTCCGGCGCCACAGAAAACAGACAACCTGATCCGAGAGACGAAGAGCTGGAGCGGCTACGTAGGCTGGTAAGGGATCTGGAGCTGGAGGCGGAAAGACGTCGGGGAGAGAATTTAGATCAACGGGGGGGGAGACAGAGAGGAGCGAGGAACCGCCAGGGAGAACATTCCAAGCATTCCATCCATCACCGGCAGCATGATCGTCCACATTCCCGGGAGAGGCAGGGACACCGGGACCTCTCCCGATCACGTGGTTATGCCGACCGTGGCTCGGATTCCCCGGAGGAGCAACGCCCGCGAAATGCAGCCATGGACGCTATGAGCCGGGCGCTACGTAAAGCCGCACGGTCCCCGTTCTCGGATGAAATTGAACAGGCCCCGATGCCGAACAGATTTAATCGGCCACCGTTCAATTCTTATGACGGAAAAACGGACCCGGTGGAGCATGTCAGTCATTACATTCACATGATGTCTTTGCACAAGCGTGATGACGCGCTGATGTGCAAAGTCTTCCCCTCCAGTCTCGGTTCTACTGCGTTGAGATGGTTTAATGGGCTTCCAAAGGGTTCTATTCGCAACTTCGCGGAACTGATTCAGGAGTTCGGTGCCCGGTTTGTGACCTGTAGCCGGGTTCCGCAACCCGTGGACGCATTTCTATCCATAAAGATGAGGGTTGGGGAGACCCTACGCAGTTACGCGAACCGCTATTGGGAACTTTACAACGAGATCGGAGGGGGCAACGAGAAGATAGCAGCAAGTACTTTTAGAATGGGGCTCCCCGAGGACTCCGAGCTACGAGAGTCGTTGACTAGGAAACCTCCAGAGGGCATGAGGCAGCTAATGAGGCGCATAGAGGAGTATAAGCGCCTAGAAGATGATCGGATACAAAATAAAGGTAAAGCCCTGCTGACCACCCGTCCTCGGCATTATGAATTTCAGCCAAAACCTAGAAAGGGTCTAGCCGTCCAAGAACAAGGGTTACAACATGAGGAAGTAAACGTGTTGTTCAAGGAGCTAGTGCACAGGATCGTTGACCGGATAAAGAACGAGCCGTACTTTAGATGGCCGAATAAGATGG
The DNA here is from genome assembly GCA_033629205.1 of Lithocarpus polystachyus. Taxonomy (NCBI): domain Eukaryota; kingdom Viridiplantae; phylum Streptophyta; class Magnoliopsida; order Fagales; family Fagaceae; genus Lithocarpus; species Lithocarpus polystachyus. Next base: position 15,691,405 of record CM066162.1, on the reverse strand, counting down.
CGGGCGACCCATCCCGGAGAAACCAAAACTTGTACTGTACATACCACAAGGATAAGGGACACACCACCGAGCATTGCCGGGTACTAAAGGATCACTTGGCACAGTTGGTGAGAGCAGGGCACTTGAAAGAGTTCGTTATCAACACGGAAAACACTGAAGGTGAACTAGGCGCAAAGCCGGGCAGGGGCCCCCGCCCGCCTCCCATTGGAGTAATTGAGGTAATTCACGCTGCACCAACAGATGTCATGAGGATCGGCAGGAGTGAGGTCTTGATGGCGACCCCGGCTGACGTATGTACGGGGGAGATATCACCTGCAAAAAGGGTAAAACTTGCCCGGGAGCTTATCGCTTTCGGTGACGAGGACCTCGTGGGAACAGACCAGCCGCACGACGACGCACTGGTGGTGACGGCTCAGATAGGCGGCTTCTTGGTGAAGAGGTTGTTAGTGGACCAAGGAAGCGGCGCCGAGGTCATGTATCCCGACCTGTACAGGGGGCTCGGGCTGAAGGTTGAGGATCTCACGAAATACGACACGCCCTTGATCGGCTTTGACGGCCAGATAGTGGTTCCAGAGAGGCAAATCTCCCTTCCCGTGGTTTTGGAAGGCAAGGAAGTCACAGTGACGTTCATAGTGGTTGCTTCATTCTCTCCTTACACCGCAATTCTTGGGAGGCCGTGGATCCATGCAATGGGGGCCGTGCCGTCCACCCTGCACGTAAAGATTAAGTTCCGGACCGAACAAGGCATCGCAGTGGTAAAGGGCAGCCAACGAACGGCCAGACAGTGCCTTATTGCAGCAGTGAACCGGGAGAGTCAGACCACCGAAAGAGGGGACCAATCTGAAGAGGCCCCTTTATAGCAATTACTGCGGCCCTCGGGGGAAGCGGGGGCTAATCCCACAGAGGAACTGATCAGAGTGAAACTGTTGCCAGACAAGTGCAGGTATTTCCAGATAGGGGCAAGCTTGACAGACGAGGAAAGGGTGGAAACGTTACTTCTTCTTAACCGGAATGTGGATGTATTCGCTTGGAGCCCATATGAGGTGCCCGTGGTAGACCCCGATTTCATCGTTCATTGTCTCAATACCGACCCGACCATAACCCCTAAAAGGCAACGGCCGAGAAGATCAGCCAAGGAGCACGTCGAGGCAGTAAAAGTGGAAGTAAAAAAACTGAAGGAAGCGGGGGCAATAAAGGAGGTCTTCTACCCGGACTGGTTAGCAAACACGGTGGTAGTGAAGAAGAAGAACGGTAAGTGGAGGGTTTGTGTAGATTTCACGGATTTGAACCGAGCATGCCCGAGAGATCCATTCCCAATGCCGAAGATCGACCAATTGGTAGACGCCACATGCGGACACCCCAGGATGAGCTTCCTGGACACTTTCCAGGGTTATCACCAAATAGCCCTAGCAGTTGAAGATCAGGAGAAGACGACATTTATCTCGCCAGAGGCCAACTATCACTACACAGTGATGCCCTTCGGTCTAAAGAATGCCGGGGCCACTTATCAGCGAATGATGACGAGGATGTTCCGTGATAAGATAGGACACACGGTGGAAGTATACATAGATGACATGGTCGTCAAAAGCAAACGCGAGTCCGGGCACAATGAAGATCTCCTCGGGGTGTTCGAAATCCTCCGGAGACATCGGTTGCGTCTTAATGCTGAAAAGTGTGTATTCGGGGTGGGAGCAGGAAAATTTTTGGGATATCTGGTCAATACACGGGGAATAGAGGTCAACCCCGACCAGATCGGGGCCGTGATGAATTTAATGCCCCCGAGGAACCCAAAGGAGGTACAGATTCTAACTGGGATGTTGGCCTTCCTTAACCGGTTCATCTCAAAGTTTGCCGACCGGTGCCGTCCTTTTTATCAACTACTGAAAAAATGGAGAGGGTTTGAATGGGACAAGAAGTGTGACGAAGCATTCCAGGATTTGAAGATGTATCTGACACGGGCCCCTGTACTAACCGCACCATTGCCCGAAGAAGACTTATATATGTACCTCTCGGTTTCAGAACATGCGGCCAGTGCCGTGCTCTTAACGAACCGGGATATACAACGGCCCATGTATTACATTAGCAAGACCTTGGTCGATGCGGAAACCAGATATTTGCCCTTGGAAAAGCTGGTGCTGGCCCTGGTGCACGGTACTAGAAAGTTGCCGCACTACTTCCAAGCCCATACCGTGTATGTGTTAACCGAGTACCCTTTGCAGTCCTTATTGAGAAGATCAGACTTCACGGGCCGGATAGCTAATTGGAGGACCCGGCTTGGTGCCTTCGACATAAGGTACAGGCCGAGGAATTCGATCAAGGGTCAGGTGTTGGCAGACTTTGTGGCCGAGTTCTCCCCCAAGAAAGGAGGGGGAATGGTTTGCCAGGTGGTCTCTCCACCGTGGAAGGTCTACGTGGACGGCGCTTCAAGCTCAACAGGGGCCGGAGCCGGGATCGTCTTGATCACACCAGAGGGGATTTGGTTGGAACATTCCTTTAAACTCGAATTTAAGGCTTCCAATAACGAGACAGAATATGAAGCATTGCTTGCCGGCATGAGAACTGCGGCGAGGTTAGGAGCAAAGAGTGTTGAAGTATACTCGAATTCACGGCTGGTTGTCAACCAGCTGCAGGGAAGCTTTGAAGCCAAAGATCCCAGAATGAGAAGGTACTTGCAACTGGCAAGAAGGGTCATGACTGAGTTCCGAACAGTAAAAGTAGCCCAGATCCCCCGGGGACAAAACAGACATGCAGACTCGCTGGCCACACTGGCATCGGCACTAACCGAAAATGTGCCACGGATGATCAAGGTAGAACTTATATAGGAACCCAGCATCCTAGAAGTAGGGGAAGCTACCGGCCCCACGGTAGGCATTGACAGTATTACCCATGTCGGACCATGCTGGATGGACCCTATCATTGGATTCCTGACTGATAATCAGGTCCCGGGCAATGAAAAGGAAACCGAGAAGATTCGTCGAGTAGCAGCCAGGTATTGGTTGTCAACAGATCGGAAATTGTACTGGAGATCCTATGGAGGACCGTACCTGTTGTGCTTACACCCCGGTCGGGTGAACGAACTATTGACTGAGTTACATGATGGAGTATGCGGTAGTCATGTGGGAGGACGTTCATTGGCGCACCGGGCAATTACCCAAGGATTCTGGTGGCCGCAGATGCAAAAATATGCCGCCGAGTATGTACGGAAGTGTGAGAAATGCCAAAGGCACGCCCCCTCGATCCATCAGCCGGCAGGACCTCTCAACCCTGTCAGCAGTCCCTAGCCTTTCGCCCAATGGGGGCTGGATATTATCGGTCCGTTTCCCCGGGCTACGGGAAACCGGAGGTTCGTCCTCGTAGCTGTGGATTACTTTACCAAATGGACTGAGGCTGAGGCATTAGCAAACATTCGAGACACGGACGTCAAGAAGTTCGTGTGGAAAAACATAGTGACAAGGTTCGGGGTACCGTGCTGTCTCGTATCTGACAATGGGTTACAGTTCGATAGCCGGGCATTTCGCGAATTTTGCAGCAACCTGGGCATCAAGAATAGGTACTCGACACCGGCCTACCCTCAGAGCAACGGTCAAGCCGAAGCCGTTAACAAGACGATTATGAGTGGATTGAAGAAGAGATTAGACGGAGCGAAAGGTCGGTGGGCGGACGAGCTCCCTAGCGTGTTATGGGCATATCGAACGACACCCCGGAGATCTACTGGGGAAACCCCCTTTTCCCTGGCCTACGGGGTGGAAGCCGTAATCCCAGCCGAGGTGCATTTGTGCAGTGCGCGGGTGAGGGGTTTTGACCCCGGCCAGAACGAGAAAATGCTGGCACAGCATTTAGATCTGCTCGAAGAGTTCAGAGACACCGCACTAATACAGCTTGTCGGGTATCAGCAGAAGATGGCTCGCCGCTACAACCAAAAGATAAGGACGAGAGAGTTCGGTGCAGGGGACTTAATTCTGCGACGAGCTGTGGGTAACATGCGTGATACCAACGCCGGGAAGCTGGCTGCAGCCTGGGAAGGACCGTACAGGGTCACCGCAATAGCTGGGGAGGGGGCTTATTATTTGGAGAGCTTAGACGAGAAACCACTTCCTCGGCCATGGAACGTTCATAACCTGAAGAAATTTTATTGTTGAGGAATTCTAGAAGAAACTATGAATCCATTTGTTATCCTGCGTTCGTTTTTATTTATTGTGGTCACAGGAATGCATAGTTGGCGCAGTGTTGTCTGCCGGTAAACTCCTTATATAAGGACAGAAACCTGTCCCCGGTTCGATCACAGTCACCGGACAGGTGGAAACCTAATAGAAGGACTAATAAGGACAGAAACCTGTCCCCGGTTCGATCACAGTCACCGGACAGGTGGAAACCTAATAGTAAAACTTATAAGGACAGAAACCTGTCCCCGGTTCGATCACAGTCACCGGGCAGGTGGAAACCTAAAAGTAAGACTAATAAGGACAGAAACCTGTCCCCGGTTCGATCACAGTCACCGGACAGGTGGAAACCTAATAGTAAAACTTATAAGGACAGAAACCTGTCCCCGGTTCGATCACAGTCACCGGGCAGGTAGAAACCTAAAAGTAAGACTAATAAGGACAGAAACCTGTCCCCGGTTCGATCACAGTCACCGGACAGGTGGAAACCTAATAGTAAAACTTATAAGGACAGAAACCTGACCCCGGTTCGATGACATTCACCGGACAGGTGGGAACTAAAAAAGTAAAACTTATAATGACAGAGGCTTGTCCTTGGTTCGACCATATTTACCGGACAAAGGGAAACCTAGAAAGTAAAATCTGATAAAAACCTATCCCCGGTTCAACCCCCGTTACCGGGTAGTTTACATTCACAACTTAGTCAACACACAAATGGTCGGTCGAGCAATTTTGACCTACGTTATGAAGTAATCAAGTTAAAGTCGAAAGGTTCAGGTGAATTAAATAAGTACCAGCATACAACAACTAAATTGGGCATTTCAATAACTAAACAAACCAGAACAGGACATGACATAAAACCAAAGAGTGAATGTTGTTAGAACGCCACAACCCGGCGTCTAGGCAAATAGCACAAAATAACGATAGTAATAATTTTAAACTTGTTCCGGCACCACAGCCCGGTGCCTAGGCAAATTAAGCAGATCAATATTAACACCTAGATTACCAACAGGGAGGGAAAAAGTAAAAACATTAACAAACTTAAGTCGCAGGGCAGAGTGGAGAGGGCGGAGATTGGCCTGCCGCATCTTGTCCTCGGTTCTCCTCGATGGGTGGTTGCAAAGGCTCTTCATTACCGAGAGCATTAAGGGTGCTGGATACTTCTAGATCGAGGTCCTCAACATGAGTATCTATGGCTCAGACCAGCTCCCTCATGCTCGGGGTGTCCTCATCAGCAGGAATTGCTTGGCTCTGGATAGGGTTGGGAGGAGTTGGTCGAGGAATGTTCTCCGAGATACAGAGTGGGGAGTCCCCGGGCACACCAGCTGCTCGAAGGGCGGCCAGCCAACCTTCTTCGAAATCGTGAGCCTTAGCCTGCAAAACAACAGGCTCCACGGAATTCTCGGCGTCCGTAAAGCCTTCGTTATACCATTTTTCTTCACATGCTTCCAAGGTCGCCTTGAGGTCGGCCACCTCATCAGCATGTGCCATTGCTAGGCTCTCAGCTTGTGCCAGTTTCAACTCTGACTCACTTAGCTTCTCCTCCAGCTCGGCCACCCTCCTCTCTGCTTGCTGCTTAGCCTTCTCTTCAGATCGTGCCCTTCTCTCAGCATTCTCGGCCGCTGTGGACTTCTCCCGAGCCGTCTCAACAGCCATCTCTCTGAGCGCCTTCTCCCGCTCGGCATCCTCGGCTAGCTCATTCATTCTCTCCCCAAGCACATGGGTAATCTGGGCGGCCTGCAACACAGCATCGGAAAATTCATAATGAAATAAAAATATGAGTACACATCAGTCAAGTTAACAGAAAACGTGGACGAGAAAGTTCACCGCTATGGTATGCCATTGGAGCCGCTTGGCTATGGACTCTTCAGTGCCATCCCGGAAAAACTGGACGTCCTCGGGCAGCATCAGGCCACTGGCCAAGCTGTGAGCTACTCGGCCACCCTCCCCCTGTGCCCAAAGCCGTAGGCTTGCTGTGGTCGGCAGGGGCTCGTTTCCCAGCATGAATGTGGGCTGCCAACTGGATGTCTGCCTGGAGGAAGAAGCCCGTCCGGCAACTCCACGAATGGCCAGCTGGGTAATACCAGCGGTCTCGCGAATCACTATCCCGCCTGATGGGCGGGGAGGGGTTTTGGAGGAAGCATCACCTTGTCTTCCGGGGGGGGGGGGGGTCCTCAACACGCTGTTTCTTCTTTTGTCTAGTGGGCGGAGGAGGAGGGGAACGGTCTCGAACCCGGGTCTGCTGCTATTGACCGGGCTGACGCGAGCCGGGTAAAAAACGATCAACCGTAAGTACCTTCCTTGTAACCATCTCGGCAGTTGGCGCGGTTTGGGGTACCTCGGACTCAACGTTGTCCTGATTAATTGGAATGTGGGCTCGCTCCCTTAGCAACTGGGACACTCTCTCGGCAGACTCGTCCCGAGCTGGGGGAATATCGTCGGCTGTTGTGAAACGTGGTCCGATATCTCGGGCTTCTCCAACAGTTAAGGAGGGGGGCAAGAAGTTGGAGTGCCGAACGTCTTAAAAAGAGAGCAGAGGACTATCTACCAAGAGAGCCTGAGAGAATGGTTGCCAAGTTTGGTAGACGGGTGTACAGCCCAAAATTAGATGTGACGCCCGGAGTTGCCCGTCTGTGTGTACGAAAATTTCAGACCTTAGCACAAAATTGAGGTCCCTCACATGCACTGATCTAATGTCCGGTGTGAACACTCTTCCGTCTGTAAAAGAAGGAGACACTAAATCAGACCCCATTGCAAACGAAGCAAAAATGAAAAACAAGGAGAAGATAAAATGACGATAATAATAATAAAGGGAAAAATTAGGGGGAGGTTAATGTGCGGTACGAACCAACTTCGCGCCGAGAAAGGGGGCAGGGAGTATCATCAGCAAACCAGTTGCCGCTCACCCGGACAAACTCCCCGGCGGAATTTCTATTAGAATCGGGTAGGCAGGAGATCAGCCATACCCTCATGTCTCTGACCTTCAAATAATAGTTGGTCCTCTTATTTCCGCACAAGCTATACATGTGGTTTATGTCATTATGATCCAGTTGTAGACCATAAATCTGGTTCAATCGGTCAACACAACTAACTACCCGGTAAAAGTTGGGAGGAAGTTGCTCGGGAGACAATCCATAAAACCTAAGGGTTCTAAGTAAAAGGAGGTTCACGGGAAACCTAACCCCGCCCTCTAGAATGACCATTAAAGGGAAAAAAGCAACATTGGGTCCTCTATGTAGAGCAATTTCGCTCTCGTGACAATACGCGACATTCACATCCTCTAGGATGTTGAATGTCCGCCTAAAGGAGGCTAAAGATGCTTCGGTGTTCAACAAATGAGCAAAACCCATTCTAAAAAGTATGGAAACTAAGAATGGAAGCTAAAGGAAGAGATAAAAATAGGAAGGAGAGGCAGAGAACTTACTTGGGACTCTAGGAAAGGGGTGTTCTGGGCTGGGAAATGACCACTCAGATGAATGCTCGGCAAAGAGGGAATTCAGGAATTGAGGGAAATAAAAGTATTGGAACGACTTAGAATGGATTATTTATAGGTGTAAGAAAAGCAGTGATGAGCATCATTTAATGAAGAGGGAAGGAGCGGGAAAAGCAGCAGCTTTTCATTTGTAACGCCTCGGTTCGCGAACCGTCAGGCAATAATGATGGATAGAGCAGCAGGCTGGAGTGACGCGCCTTTTCAGGGCACATTAAATTTTTGCTTACTAACCTTTCAGTATCAAACTTCTTCGCCTTCAACGGCAAAAACAGCACCCGGGTTACCTTGATTCGTCCCCGGCAAGCGGATACTAATCAAGGGGGGGCTATTGTACGGTCAGGGCCCAATCCTTTATTGGGCCCCAAGCATAACATATCACCACACGGCACACGGGTCCGAACAGTCCCTCATAAACTGGGCCGGGCCGAACAATATTGGGCTCCCAAATGGGTTGGTATTGCTGATGGGAACTCCGTTGCCCACAGTATTCTTTCATTATCGCTTGGTCGGTAGGTTGACCGACCGTAGTGTAGAAATTAGTATTGCCATAAGTGTTTGTTCACGGGGGAGCGTGACGTTCGGATCGGCCGGCAAAACACCCATGAAGTCGTTGCCGTGCAGAACACAGCAACGAAGAGCAAGTTCCCAAGCCACTTTGCCGCTCAACTACCAGATTCCCACTTAACAACGATAACATTGGACCCTCTCTTCCACTATTGATTGGAATAATCATAACACCTCCACCCAGTGAAAGCTATAAATAAGAGAGAGCTGTGAAGAAGAAGGGGGGCTGGAGAGGAGAGAGAAGAAAGAGGTACGGAGAGAGAGGAAATTGATGAAGGGAGAACAAATTGATCGGGAAGTAAGTGAGCGAAATGGGCCTCAACGTGTTGAGCTTCCCATTGTAGGAAAAACAAAGCCCACGCCACAAATAAATTGAGCCCAAGAGAGAGAGTCTGGCACAATAAACTCTCTCGTGGTACGCACAATTATTATTATTATTATTATTATTATTATTATTATTATTATTATTATTATTATTTTTTAAAGTTTGGCTTCTTACAGGTACTAGGAGAAAGCCTTCATATTACGTCCGAATATCTTGCCCAGGAAACCAGGGTCGTCTCTGCAGTGTCGAGGATGGAGTCCTTGGAAGTCGAGAATTCCAAATTGAAGAAGGACCTGATCACTGCCATGGGGGAGGCAAATGCTATGAAGGAAAAACTTAAGGTCATGGGGGACGATCTCAGGGCTGAGCGCCAACTGTTGGTGGAAAAGGACGAGCAGCTGATAGCGGCTAAGGAGAAAATTAAGACCATTACTGCTAAGGCTGTTGAAGCCTTTCAGCAGACTGACGAGCATAATACTATGCTCTTCAATTGGTATTTTAAGGGGTTCGAGCTCTTGAGATGCTACCTCATCAAGCACCCTGTTGGCGTGGACATGGAAAATCTTGATCTCAAGGAGGTAGATAGAGAAATGACTGTTGACGAGGTTTCCCAGCCTACAGCCCTAGAAGGTGATGCCCCCGAGACTGCTCTTGTGCCCCCAGCCATTGACGAAGCTGCTACAGACGCATGAACCTGCTACTTGTAAAAATTTTGTAAAATTTTATGTTATGTTTCTTACCCTTAGGTTAATCTTTCCAATCTTCTTTGAGAACAATGTTTTTAGCCCAGAATTTATGGGCTTTTATGTGAAAACAATGTTTTTAGCCCAGCGTTTATGGGCTCTTAATGTGAAAACAACGGTGATTGCCTGTAGTTTTAGGCTTTAAATTATACTTGTAGTCACGTACCTGTTTGCCTATATTGTGTGATCTTTGTTGGTTTTTCTTCCAATGTTTTGTACTTAGTCAAATTTTCCAGGTGTGGCCCTTTCAAAAGGTGTCACCCTTGTCATCTTATGGTCCCGTCAGTAACTTACATCCGCCAAGGCGGAATCTTGCTACTTAGCCCTTTTTTTTTTTTGGCGTTATTTCCTTTTTATGGATTCGTCAGTAACTTATATTCGTCAAGGCGGAATCCTGTTACTTAGCCAATTTTTTGGCGTTATTCCTTTTTCATGTGTTCGTCAGTAACTTATATCCGTTAGGGCGGAATTTTGTTACTTAGCCAATCTTTTGGCTTATTCCTTTTTCATGGGTTTGTCAGTAACTTACATCCGTTAGGACAGAATCTTGTTACTTAGCCAATTTTTTGGTGTATTCCCTTTTCACGGGTTCGTCAGTAACTTACATCCGTCAAGATGGAATCTTGTTACTTAGTCAATTTTTTGGCATATTCCCTTTTCATAGGTTCGTTAGTAACTTACATCCGTCAGGGCGGAATCTTGTTACTTAGCCAATTTTTTGGCGTATTCCCTTTTCATGGGTTTGTCAGTAACTTACATCTGTCAGGGAAGAATCTTATTACTTAGCCAATTTTTTGGCGTATTGAGGCATTGACTGAATAATTCTTTTATTGCTTTAAAAAATGAACACAATTGCCTATTACATCTAGTGGTGATATTTCTTCAAGTGCTCAATGTTCAAAGGCCGGGAGAGTCTCTGCCCATCCAAAGTTTCCAGATGGTAACTGTCTTGCCTAGAGTAATGCACGACCCTATAGGGGCCTTCCCATGTGGGACCGAGCTTCCTTTGGGCGGGGTCCTTAGTTGCTGGGGTAACCTTCCGCAAGATAAGATCCCCGATGTCAAGTCGTCTGAGCTTCACCCTCTTGTTGTAGTATTCGGCCATCTTCTGCTGATACTTTGTCATCCTGTTGAAGGCTTCATCTCTAACTTCGTCAATGCAATCCAGGTTGACCCTCAATTGATCGTCGTTACTTTTGTCCTGAAACATTTCTCGTCTAGTGTTGGTCACTCCTACCTCGATTGGGATTACTGCTTCAGTGCCATAAGTGAGTCTGAATGGGGTTTCTCCTGTTGGGGTTCTTGCTGTAGTTTTGTAAGCCCACAGGATGTTGGGCAATTCCTCGGGCCATGCTCCCTTAGCCTCATCCAGCTTGGCTTTGATGATCTTGAGTAGTGTACAGTTGGTCACCTCCGTCTGTCCATTTGCTTGTAGATGTCCTGGGGATAAGAACTAGTTCTTAATCCCTAGTCCCGAGCAAAAATCCCTAAAGTTTTGACTGTCGAACTGACGCCCGTTGTCTGATATGATCGTCCGTGGGATCCTGAACCTGCAAACTATGTTCTTCCACACAAAGCTCTGGATTCTTGCCTCGGTGATGGTCACCAGTGCTTCTGCTTCAACCCATTTTGTAAAGTAGTCAATAGCAACTAGCAGGAACCTTACCTGTCCTTTTCCTTAGGGCAATGGTCCGACGATGTCTATCCCCCATTAGGCGAATGGCCATGGCAAGGCTATCGCCGTCAATCTTTCGGCTAGAAGACGTTGGACATTTCCGAACCTCTGGCACTTGTCGCACCTCTTAATGAGCTCTAATGCATCCACCTGCATGGTAGGCCAAAAGTAACCTGTTCTGATAGCCTTACTTACCAAAGATCTGGGGCCTGCATGGTCTCCGCATACCCCGTTATGGATTTCTTCCAGGATGTCCTGGGCTTCTTCTCCGTCGACACATTTCAAGTAGGGCATGGAGAATCATCTCTTGTACAGGGTGTCGTTTAGGATCGTGAATTTTGTTGCTCTTTTCTTGACCTTCTTGGCCTTCTCGACGTCTGGTGGAAGGTGCCCGTCTTGAAGGAAGGATATTATTGGCGTCATCCAACTATTTGTACTCTGGATTGCAAACATAGGGGCTTCTTCGATGTTGGGGTGCTTCTGGATCTCCATGTATAAGTCCATACTTATGGGTTTCTCTTTTAACGAGACCATTTTCGTGATCTCGTCTGCCATCACATTTTGGTTTCTCGGGATCTGTTCAAATTCCACCCCATCGAACCCTTATGTTAGGTGCTTCGTCAATCTGAGATATTTTTGCATTTTTTCCTCTTTTGCTTCATATTCCGCCTTTATCTGCCCTACTACCAGCTTCGAATCGCTCTGGAGGAGCAGGTTTTCAACTCTCAATGCTTTCCCGATTCTTAGTCTTGTCAATATTCCTTCGTACTCGGCTTCGTTATTAGTTACTGGGAACTTTAGTTGGACTCCATATTTCAACGTTTCTCCATCTGGGGTGATGATAATGACCCCTACTCCCCCCTTCTTCTGAGTTGACGAACCATCGGTTTGTATCGTCCACCGTTCTGTGTCGTCTATGTTATTATCTTTGTCAACAATGGTGAGCTCGGCAATGAAATCTGCTAGAGCTTGTGCTTTGATGGCGGTCCTAGGGCGGTACTCAATGTCGAACTGGCTTAGCTCGATTGCCCATTGGACCATCCTCCCAGCTGCCTCGGGCTTGTTCATTGACTTCCTAATTGGTTGATCCATCATTACTAGGACGGGGTTTGCTTGAAAGTATGGTCGTAACTTGGGCGAGGCTACTATCAGGGCAAATGCAATTTTTTCGATTCCCGGATGCTTAACTTCAGCTCCTTGGAAAGCTTGACTAACGTAGTAAACTGAGAGTTGTTTATTGCCCTCTTCACAAATGAGGGATGCGCTCATGGCCGTGGTTGATACTACTAGATATAAATATAAGTTCTCCCCTTCCTTAGACGGACTTAGGAGGGGAGGGTTGCTCAAGTAGTGCTTGAGTTCTTAAAACGCCGCCTCGCATTCGTCAGTCCAGGCAAAAGCTTTTTTTAGTATCTTGAAGAAGGGCAAGTACTTGTCCGTTGCTTTAAAGACGAACCTGTTAAGTGCTGCTATCCTTCCTGTGAATTTCTGGACTTCCTTGACGGTCTTGGGTGACGCCATATCGAGTATGGCTTGCACCTATTCTGGGTTTGCTTCTATCCCCCTTAGACACCATGAATCCCAAGAATTTTCCCGAGGCTACCCCAAAGACGCACTTGCTAAGGTTCAACTTCATCTGGTAATGTCTAAGAGTAGCCCCAGTTTAATAATTATTTTATTTTGACCTATAAAAAACTTACACCTTAGTTGTTGTAAAAATATTGTGACAATAACAAAATTTCACGTTTTCACAATACCTTTATTTTAAATTGTGGTGGGTCTTGATATAATATTTTATTAATTTATTTTGATCTATAAGCTACTAACAATCTGATACCTTAGTAATTGTAAAAATATTATATGACAATAACAAAATCACCAACTACTCTTTTCCTTTATTGTCGAGAAATACAAAGAAATAATAAAAACTAAATGCACAACAACAGTGCTTGTTCATATTTGCACAAGAACAATGGCTAAAATGCATTTTGCATAATAAATGCATAAACTGATGTGGGTGACTTTTAGGGTTGGTTGGGCAAAAATTGACCCTTATGCCATTTTGTATTAACTGATGTGAATACTTTGAAAAACTTACACTGTGAAAATATTATGACAATAACAAAATGTCACATTTTTACAATGCCTTTATTTTAAGTTATGGTATGTCTTGATATGGTAATTTATTATTTTATTTTGATTTATATGCGACTAACACTTTGTAATTGTAAAAAATATTGTAACACCACCAAAATATCATAATATTTTCACAAGGGCATTGCTTTCAATTGTGATTAGTCTCGGACTAATAGTTTATTATTTTATTATATTTTATTTTGACTTGTAAGAAACTAACATCTCAAAAATTGTAAAAATATTATGACAATTTATTGTGTAGGTATAAAAACTCCCAAAACCAAAATAATCTATCACCACGCATAAAAATTTTTAAAAATAAAATTGAAAACAAGCTTAAAGCAAACTGGCATCAATGGTGATTATAAGACAAAAAAAAAAAAAAGAAAAAAAAAATGCCAACTCACGTGAAATGGTGAGTTTTTGCTCACTAAATTTGGTCTCTCACTAAAACAACTTTTGTTTTTTCACAAAAAACCAAAAACTAAAAAAGACAAGAATTGAATAAACCAAATCACTCTAGAAAAGTTATTGACACTTTTTATATAGTTAGCAGATTTACAAGAAACAAAATTTACAACTTATTCTCATTGGAGTGGATCATAGAAGATAAAACAGTACAAACAATTCAACTGTTTCTTTAGTTGTGCGTTAACATCAAGGAAATGTTGGTTTCAAAAGGCTTTAATATTGAGCAAGTTTGCAATATATGTGATCGTCCGAATCTAGAGTGCATGCTCTTAGACTTGATGGATTCGGTCAGGCATTCTCGTTTATTTTACGTTCTGTTTGTTTCGATGTAAAGTATTTTCTGTAAAATATTTTCCTATTTTCAAGTGTTTGTTTGGATGTAAAATATAGTCAAAGTTGTAAAATTTTTTCCGTTTGACTAAAGTTTGTGCCTAGAAACTTGTAAAATATTTTACCAAAAAATCAACCGTAAAACATTTTACAAAATTCTCACTACCTCTCTCCCGATGCTTTCTCCCTTTTCTTCTCAATTCCTCTCTCCCTCTCTCACACTTCTTCTCTCCCTCTCTAAAACTCTACCAAGCCAAACTGGTGAGACCAGCAACAACACCCATTATAGACAACACCCACCAATGATAGACCACCGGTGGCGCCACACTCCCTACCAAATCCGATCTGGTTCTTCAGCTTCGAAATCACCCTTCAAGACCAATATTGAAGAGATCAGAATCATTCATCGAATAGTTCTCCAATCTCCACTTGCTCTAAGATTTTCAAGTTGAGTTTCTAGAGGTCAGATTGTGGCAAAGCTGCTTTTGGTGGGTCGGATTGCTGTGGATATGGAGAGTGGATGATTTTTGTGTTGATGGATTTTGGATATGGTTTACGTTTGTCGATGGTGGCAGACGCGAGCTGATGGTGGCTTAGTGGACAGCGTGCACGTTTGATGGATTTCAAGTATGGGTTTTGTTTGTCATGGTGGGGGGTTGACTGTGGATTCACAGATGACTTGGATTGTTTGATGGGTTTCATGTGTAGCTTGGTGGGGTGGATCTGATGATTGTTGCTGTGTTTTTCCTGAGTTAGACAAAATCTTGCTTTGATTTGGTTGGATTTGCTCTGATCTAGTTGGACTTTGTAGTGATTTGCAGTGATCTAGTGGGTTATGAGATTGGAAAATTTTTGCAAAGTGATTTTTTGAACATTTTCTTGTACGCTACCAAACATCGTAAAATGAAAATATTTTACATCAAAACAAACGGAGCGTTAGTGTCATCTTTCTCTTTGTCCTTATTGCATTATATATACAAGAATTGTTCTATACTCTTACCATCATATTCATAACATGCCATGGATTGTAGCATTTCTTATTAGAAAAAGAAAATGTAACTCTATGCCATGTTAGAAAAGACATGGTGTAGCTTTGATGGCATGATGAAATATATGATAAAATATGAAGAGAAAATAAGGATGGCAGTGAGAGAGAAAAACATCTAACATTCGATTCTTGCCAAATACAACACATAATGCAATGCGGCACAAGCCTCACCAAAGCCACATTGCGATGCTGGTTGAAATTTCCCAACCAGAGGTAAACAACTCAAAGACTTTTTGCGGCTTAACCCAGTGAATACTAAACAAGCTAAACACCACTATCCACAACTCATATGTTATATGACAATAAAGAAGAAGGTGATCCACAAATTCCCCACACCTTTTGCACCTACAACACCAATCTATCACAATAATTTTCCGCTTCTGAAGATTATCTAAAGTTAAAATCTTACCCTAGGCACCAGACCATAATAAGAACGCCACCCTAGGAGGGACCTTCATATGAATCAGAAAATAAAAACTAAAAGATACAATGCTCTTTCTGCCTGTTACAAATTCATAGACAGCATCTTCAGACCATTCCCAAGGAATCCTACATGTAATTACTTGGAGCATGTGAGAAGAGAAGATTACATACATCTAAGAAAATAGTCACATGTTCGAAGAGCTTTGAACACCCACATTAACCCAATAAAAATAAAAAGACATTAGTGTTGTTGTAGAATAAATGGAAAATCATTGCTTCAACAGGTTTATCTTATTTTCTTTTTTTGATAAACAAGGACTTTTTTTTTTTTTTGGGATAGGTAAAAAAGTAATATTATTAAAAAAGAAGAGAAGAAAAGATACACAGAGTTCATAGTAGTGAACAAAGAACAACATAGAAACAAAGAGAAATAAAGGAATCAAAAACCTATTCTAAGAGACAAAAGAAAATCAATAATAGCAAAACAATCCGAAAGACCCCAACACCGAAACCAATTGAAAAGAGTCCACTGGCACAAATCTAACAACTAAACAGATTTATTGAAAAACAAAGGAGTACATCAACAAGAGTGGGCTTGCTTTTGGAGAATAGCATTAGAAAACTTGGCAGAAGCAGCCCCAAGAGCAAAACATACTCCAAATCTGTTATATTTAGACCAAGAAGCTATAATATGAGCTGATCTAAAACTAGTGTTGGCATCACGTGCAGGCACATGCTTAGGTCATGAAAAAGGTATTACTATATTAAGATAAATATGGCACGTACAATTTGTCAAATGTAATTTCATATCAAAATTTACATACTATATATGAATTGCAATATAATGACATTGAACAAAAGTGAATCATTTGCAATATAATAACATTGACCAAAAGTGAATCATTTCTATGGTTATCGCATCATTTTTAGGACAACCTTCTCCGTTTACCTAATATTTTTGTTTTGGTAAAAGAGTAAACTTTATTACAGAAACAGAAAACTCTATTTGTATATCAAAGAGTTTTGATATAAACTTTATTTACATCACGCCATCTCTGCCAGATTTCATATTCCCCACACTACCATTTTTCATAAACTCAACCTTCAATAACACATTTATTTCTTTTGATAAGTAGTAAGAATACTATTATTGATGAAAAAAGAAGAAAGAAACATACAAGGTGTTCATGATGATGAACACAGAAAAGCACTAACAGAAAACAAAGAGAAAAGAAATCACAAGGCTAATCTAAGAGAAGAAACTTCAATAACACATTTAGCGACATCACAAACAAAAGCAGCGTAACAAAAGTGAACATTAATAGTTAAGCTGGACCAAAAGTAAAAAATATCAGTTCCAGGAAAGCAACAAGGCATCAATCATGGTCTAATAGAAACATTAAGTAGAATAATTAACATGTATCTTATAAGCTAAGGATCACAATAACATCAAATTCAAGTTTTATACAGCAACTCACAGAAGTAGCCAAAAAGGCATACACTCAAGCTGTAATTGTATGAAGAACTAAAAAAATTTATGTGATCTAAATATGTAAAATGTGATGGAAGAGATGTAATGGTAGGCAATGTAAAAATTATTAGTGGACGTATGCACAATTGCAAGTAATAACTCTATCAAGGTGACTTCAGAATTAATTGTTACTATGGAGTCTAACAACAGGTACTAACAAATCATTGTTAAGAGCAAATGTTCTAAAATACAATAAGATTTCTACCAAAACTGTCATCTACATGAATGATTTCAATTTGATAATAACTAATGTCTTATTTAGTTATTGCAGAAGGTAATAATGTGGCAATAAATTATTAAATTCTAATAATATTTTTAACAGAGCTATTTCATTGATAAGAAATAATCATAAAAAACACACACACAAAAGTTGCAAAGACAAAAGGATACCAGTGGAAAGAAATGACAAATCCGATAGCAAGTCAACATGCTATGAAAATCAGCAATGTGAACAGCACTTGTCTTGATTAGATCTGCAAGGCCTTTCACACCAGATTAGTTATCCAAAACCTCCACTATACACACAAATACCTCAGCGTGCCGGCCTTGAAGATATATTATCAAACCCACAAATAAATCAACATTCTTTCATCAAAGCAAACATTAATGCTTTTAATTTTTTTTTAATCTAGAATAAAGATATCAACAAATCATATTAAAATCAAAACTCAATCCAATTAAATCATATCCAATAAATAATATATACATATATATATATATATATATATATTAGATGTTATATCTTCGAGGATGCTGATTTAATTGCCATAGATGGGCTGTCATAAAAATTTGGCCACACACAAAGTTATGTAAATTAAACTGAACAAAAGAATCTTCCTATGAACTGACAGAAAGCTGCAAATATGCTTTAAATCTCATAGCCATTGCCATGACAAGAAGCTAACCAAATCCAAACACATCATTTAAAATCACTACAAAGAAACAAAAAAAAAGGCCCATTTGGGCATTTTTCACAAAAATATATGTTTGCATTGTCAAAAACTCCAATTTCAAATGCAAAAATTTCCTCCAATCCTAATCCTATTTGCAAACACTCACAACTCAACAAAATCATCAACACGTCATAAAATCCAAGAAAATCAAAAGAAGAAAGAGAGGAAAGCACCATATGGACATTTGCTTTCATGTCTTTGAATCTCAAAATCCCTCAATAATCTGACACAATTACGATTTTGTTTTATGAATGAGCAATTGAGAAAAGTAGATCAAGAGAACAAAGTTCAATTGAAAGAAGAAATGAAATAAAGCGATATATATAAATATATATATTTGTCTATATAAAAAGTGTAAATGGAGGTAATAATATATACGTTTTAAATATCAACTACATTACATAAATACTCTATTACTAATTGAATTGAAAATTTCAAAAACAAATGTTTTCAAACATATATGCGGCCTAAAAAACCTTAAAAACATATTTGCCCCCAAAGAATCTGTCCCATGGGAAGGATGGATAAGGGGAGAAGGGAATCTAAGAAATTCTAACTCAAGCATTGACTGACAGTTGGAATTGGAAATGTCCTCTCATGAGCATGATTTTGTGTTCATCAAGAAAAATTCTTTTTGCCATGAAAATCACTGCTTAAACTCAATGGCTGTGATTTCAACTCCAGAGGCTAAAAATATCTCACAGAAGCAGCTGATTTGTAATTAGAACTGATGTGTATTTATAATAGCTTAATTTTGCATATTTATATCATTGTTAGAAAGCATTATCATTCTTATTTTGAGTTAATTCATGCATTTTATATTTGGTTCTGGAATAATGCTGAATAATCAATTTTGTGTTTAATTGAACTTTATTGCGTGAATTTGTTTTTTGTAAGAGAATGAAATTAAATAAGTGGATTTGTGCAAAGAAGAAAGCTAATGGACTTTACTTTTACAAGGGCCATGATGAAGTTAAAGAAGGTCAACCCAATAAAATTTAAGTCAATTTAGAGGAAGGAATCAAAGGAAATTTGCACCAAATCCAAGTCCAAGTCAGATTAGGATTCTAGCCTGCACATCAATAAGTATTTTTGGCATAACTTTTGGCTCAAATGTCCAATTGAGATAATTCAAGTTGAGCTAAAAAGTTAACTTAAAGGGCTACAACTTTGCAGTTTACCAAAAGTCTAAATCATGACGTTAAATGGGCCAAAATCGTCAGTAAAGTGAAGCCTAAAAATCAGAAATTTTCTCCTAACGGGAATTTAACTTATAATAACCTTGTGACTATTTTTTTCTCTATTTTATTTGTCTAGTTTAAGATTTAGTATTTTATTCTTGTGTTTTATTTCAATTACCATGAGTAGCTAAATTTATAATTAGAGTTGAGGATGAAACCTTGTTAACAATTATTAGTAATATTTATTTGATTTGATTTTTCCTACAATAGATGTTTTTTAATGATTTAAATTGTTCTTGCTTCATATCAATTGACTAAGATGAGATTCTAGATATGAGTTCAATCATGTTTTTCTCATGATTTAGTATTTGTCTTAATTAATCGAATGTTTGATTTTTTATTTCTTGATTTTAAAATTAGATATCTCTTATTTGGCTACAGATACAATTGATGATTTGATTTTATACCTAGGAAGAAAAGAAGAGCATACTTTAGATATTTAAATAGAAGTTTTAATAATAATATTCTCCATGGTAGCAAGATGATTTCTAGATTATCATGTAGTGGTTGGGAAAAATTAATAATTGTAAATATATGCTGATAAGAATTAATAAGGCAAATTCCAAAACCTTAATTCCTTTCTCTAGATTGTTTACATCTCTTTGCTGCTTTATATTATATCTTTGCTTAGTTTAATTATTTGTTTAGCATATTTAATTGCAAATAACTAGTTTTTATTAAACTAGATTAGGATTAATTTGGTTAAGATTTGATTAATTTTCTTACATTCATTCAAGTCCCTGTGGAGTCGACTTTGTTTTTGTCAAACTATATTTCGGTACGGTTCGTATCCTTGCGAGTACTTTAAAATTTCACAACAACAACTCTTTCGGGGAAAACAGAAAACCTATCATATTGACTATGACGACACAACAAAATCATATATGTTTTGCTCAGTATCTCCACCAACGCGATGGATTCCAATTCTCCACCAAACTCTAATTCGCCTTCTTTCGATTCCAAAGGAAACCAGCAAAACACAGAAAATTGAAGTCAAAGAATAATTGATTGAGAGGGAATTTGCTCCCTCTTCAAAGCAAGGTAAATTTCAGGGAAAGCCGCAAAAGGGCAAGAAAAGTCTCTCTCACTGAATCCTTCACGACTTTTGACTCATAATCACTGTCAGTGCTAGTTTATCGATGGTGCAGGTGCCATGATCGTAAAAAAAAATGATGGATTATGGATTTAGATAATACAGAAGGAAGAATTATGATGGATTATGGATTCAGATGCAAGAGGAATTGTTGGCAATCAAAAGGATGTTGAGAGCAAAGAGCAGCAAAGCAATTGGGATAGGAGTAGTTATGCCACTTGCTTCCCTCTCTTCTTGTCTCTTGTTGATTGAGGTATACACGCCTCTCTCTCCCTTTCAACCGTACAAATACAGAGAAGACAATACCAAAAAGGTTGAGCACGCCTCTCTCTCTCTCTCTCTCTCTCTCTCTCGGTCCCTCTGTGTGTCTCGGTCACAGGTTTTCCTCTTTGGTATCATTACAAAAAGACACAAAAATGTCTTACAAGTTACAACCCTTCAAAGACCTAAAGGTAATAACGTAATAATAGCCCTTATAACAACCCAGCCGAAATGCGTTTACCAGAAACGGTGCATTTACTCGACAAAAATTTTCTCAACATATCACTGTTCAAACCTCCATTCGCACTTTTTATAAAGACTAGTAGATATCACATCAACTTTCCAATTATATGGATTCTAAATGAAAGAACTATTCTCATTGATGTAAAAACTGAGAGACTTCAACTAGGGGTGTACACGGTTCGGTTCGGTCGGTTTTGGAGAAGTTTTTTGCACCACACCTATAGGGTGCGGTTTCATCCTATGCTTAACCGCACCTCACTTTTGGAAAATAAAAACCGGTCTACACAAGGTGCGGTTAATCTTGGCGGCTCGGTGCGGTTCGTTCGGTTAGATGAGTTGGATTTTTAAAAATTCCTATTCTAAGCTTTGGGCTTTTGGCCCTTAAAAAATAGCATTTTGAGCCTATAATGACATCTTTTTAACTGACTTTTTTTTAACTAAGCGTTTCTTTATCAAGTTCTAACCACAAGAAGACACCTCTAAACCTGATACTAGACTCATAACATTCCAAATCAAATGCATAATTATAGATTATCAAGTCTCAACTCTCAACTATAAACCTGTCAAATTAAACATGTATTTATTAAGTACATTAACACATATTAATAAATCTAAACCTGTTACAACAATCCAAATCAAACATACAATTATTGAGTATCAAGTCTCAACTATAACAAGAGAATTCTAGCATGATAGCAACATTAACATAAAAAAAATAATCCTTAAAAGAAAATAAAAAAAAAAGAAAAAAAAATCAAAAATTGTGAACTCAAAACAAATATAAATAGTATGAGAAAATACCCAGGACCTATTTAAGCCTTTGAGATTTATTCCTTTACTAGGCTGAAGCTGAATCCTTTAAATTACCCCTGAAATTACAAGAAAAAAAAAATAGATAATGGAAAAAAAATTATGTGTCTGAGTGCAAAAGAGAAGAGAAAAATGGTTGGTGGGAGCCTGAAAATCTGAGATTGAGAGGGAAACATTATGTGGCCGACTGAGAGCAAAAAAAAAAAAAAAAAGAAAAGAAAAAAAGTTAGGTGAGAGCCTGAGATTGAGAGGGAAAAACTAATGTTTGATCGGTGGTATTAGGGTTTGAAAGAGAAACGAAAGAAGCTTTCTAGCTGAAAGCTGATGAATGATGGCAGAGTCTGAGTTTTGAGAGGCGAGAGACTGAGTTCTATCTAAGTTCTAACTTCTTAGAGAGCAAAAGTCTAAAGAGTAAAACAAAAGAGGAGAAACGACTAATGAGAACAGATGAGTAAGAGGAGAAATGACTTGTGTGGCTGAGATCAAAAGAGGAAAAAAAATTTGCACAGTGACTGACCATCAGTGACTCAAATAGTGGTTGGCATGCTTTTTTTTATTTTTATTTTTTTCAAAAAACGCTGGTTGCTTTACTGAAAGCACACTGACTCATGCGGCCACAATATTTTTTTATTTTTTTAATATTTTTTTTTTCAAAAAATGCAAGTGGGAGCTTACTTAGACAAGACAACTCAATGCCTCACCTGACACACGTTTTTTACTTAAAAATTAACTCAGCCTCACACTGCACACACGTGACACGTTAACTTCCAGACTTCAAGTTGGCGTTCTTCACTTCTTCTGTCTTCTTCTTCCTTTGCTTCTCACGTTCTCAGTTCTCTCAGTTTCAGTGTTTCACGCCAAACTGGTTCTCTCTCAATTTCTTTTCTTCCTTTGCTTCACCTCTCAATTTCTTTTATTTTAAAACTGATGAATGATCATATTATATATTATATATGTATAAGTTATTAGTTATATATATATCGGTTCGGTTTCTCTTCGGTTTGCAGATTTTGCTGCCGACCACCGGACCGACCGACTTCGGTAACGGAAAAAGCCTACCGATCATCGCGCCGGGAACCTTCGGTGGAGCTTTCAGCGGTCGGATCGGAGCGGTTTCGGGCGGTTTTGTCGGCGCCGGTGAAAGATTGAACAGGCCTAACTTCAACATAAATATAAGGTTTCCCATCTCCTAAACATCTCCAAAATTATTGAAATCCAGTATAAAAACAGAAACAACTTCAAGCAGAGCAAAGAACACATGAGAATTAATTGACATGTGCATGCTTCAAGAAGGAAAATAAGAGGGAAGGGTGGTTTTTTTTTTTTTTTTTTTTTTTTTTTGACCTTTTAAGAAAAATTATACACTAATAGAGGATGCTTAAACCTTTGCATAAGAATACAAAATCATATTAGTAAGAGTAATGACTACTTTGAGTCTGTGACTACGACCAAGTGCAAAATTAACGAGCTAACTAGCAATCACTGAGAATCCTGTCAGAAATATTGCCCATAGTTGACACCTAGCAACAAAATGTTCGAAATGAATTAAATAAATAATAAAAAAAAAACTACATCCACAACATTTTCCACAATACTTTCACAATAAATCATAGATAGTAAGTTATTATTAGTTCTAATTTAAATCTATTACTTAAATTAATTTTTTGTCCACCTATAAAAGCCAATTACAACCTATTACTTAGGATTTACTGTGAAAGTGTTGTGAACATAACATTTCTCAGATAATAGACCAAGCGTGGATGCAAGAATAGGTTCTTTATAATATAGGGTCTGGCTCCCCTCCAGTCTTGAAGTCTCCCGTTCTCTCCTATTTTAAAACTGATGGAGGACACGTGGCAAAAATAAAATCCACAGGTTACAAAGATGCCACGCCAAATACTACTTTTTTCTCACCTAAATCGTCTGACCACCCTCTTTCTCTTTCTCCCCGACAAGACTTTCCTCTCTTATTTGCCTCTCTCTTCTTCTCCATCACCACCGCCACCTGAGCATCATAGGCACTGAAATCAAAGCTTACTGGGAAGGAAGGGTAAAACAATACAATGGATTGGGAAATTAAAAAGAGCAAAAGATCTTTTTAATATAAATAATACCCACTGCCAATGTTACCACAAAATCAGTCATAACATTAACATCTAATTGAAAAGAACAATTCAAAAGTTTTTACAAAATCAAAAATTTCCACAACCAGAAAAGAAACAAGAAATACAATTTGATCAGAGAGAATAAATTATTAAAAAAATAACCCAAAATGGACATGATGTGAGTCTGTGCTTGGGGAATTTATATCTTTCTTGGCATGTTGGACAAGGACTTGAGTGGTGTGCTTAGCCGCAACACCATTGGCTTCCGTCCAAGAGAAGGTGGAGTCAAAGACAACAATGGCAAACTGCACACCTACCTCCCTCTCGCAGTATAGCTTGCTTGGCTTCCCATAAGGTCACAAAGATCTTTTGCTCTTTTTAATTTCCTAATCCACTATCTTGCTTTACCCTTCTTCTCTGGCAAGCTCTGATTTCGGTGCCTATGGTGCTCAGGTGGCGGTGGTGATGGAGAATAAGAGAGAGGCAAATAAGAGAGGAAGGGCTTGTTGGGGAGAGAGAGAAAGAGGGTGGTCAGACTTCTTAGGTGAGAAAAAAGTTGTATTTGGCGTGGCATCTTTGTAACCTTTGGATTTTATTTTTGCCTTGTGTCCATCAGTTTTAAAATGGGAGAGAACGGGAGATTTCAAGACTGGAGGGGAGCCAGAACCTATAATATAAACAAATTCCTATTTAGATTCAAACAAACTCTTATACAAATGTCAAAATGCTCAATTCACTTAAGTTATTTGTTCAAAACATTAACATGGCTGCTAAAACATTTGTAATGCTTTTAATAGTTAATGGTCATCTCCACATTCCAGTACAAGAAGGTGTTAATCTATATTTTTTTTTTATAATAATTATTTTACGTCAGTGTGTTGCACTATTTATTTGCCAAAAAGTGGAAGAAATATTTAGCAAGAAAAACAAAAAGTGGAAGCATGGAACCTAAATCTACCATTTTTATTCCAGCAAGCTGTAAAACCCCTCAGGAAATAAAAGAAGCACAATACGAATGTTGCATTAAATGAAATGGGTACAAAGTTCAAGTAACAGCACCAAATAGCAAAACTGGAACACCATAACTGACTCATACAAGGAAAACAATCACTTAGCCACAACAAGGGAAAGGAATTAAGAAGAAGAGGATTTAAGAACATCTAAAGAAATTCCCCATACACAACACAAAACTCTGTTTTGGGCAAAATTAGTAAAATAGCCATTCCCTTCAATTCTCCTTCTAACTTCCCATTTCACTTTTTGTAGGATTTGCTCTAGGGCCCGATATTATTTTGAAAGCCTCAAGAGTATATTTAGCATAATATGAATGTCTGTCATAACAATCTGTAATAAAGCAACTTTAAAATATATAAAACTTAGTTTTTTTTTTTTTTTTTTTTTTTTTTTAACAATATAGAGGTGGAGGAATGGATCCACCTAAAGTCATGTATCATGCAGTAGTTAACTAGATATGCTTACTTGTACAGATTGGCAAACTTGCATTGCTTCCCTATCTTCCACTAGAATTT
Organism: Lithocarpus polystachyus; assembly: GCA_033629205.1. Lineage (NCBI taxonomy): Eukaryota > Viridiplantae > Streptophyta > Magnoliopsida > Fagales > Fagaceae > Lithocarpus > Lithocarpus polystachyus. Next base: position 15,666,271 of record CM066162.1, on the reverse strand, counting down.
ACATATGACTTGACAATCTGAATGAATCTATCATCTTAAATAGGAGCAAGGACGAAAATTGGAGTTACCACTTATATCAATATAACATGGAGTCAAATTATGATCTCATGACATGTTCAATACAGACCTCTTCCAACTGAAGAAGATGATGATTATAGCAGCACTGGGAGAAGACAATACGACCCTCAATTTGACTATAAACCGAAAACAATCAATCTATGTGCTGGAAGGACTACTGTGCAGGCTAATTACTTCAAACCATCAATGAAACATTGCTAAGAGTAGCATTTTGGTAAACAAGCAAAAGTATTTGGTTTACAAGAAAATGTAAGGACATGAGATCAAACCAATACAGGTAGCAATCACATACATAAAAATCAAGCATCAGCAGTATCTGCAGGCTTTGTTGCACCGAAGGGATCATGATTAGGACCGACATCCTGCCCTATATGGCGCTGCACCAATCTCTGCAAATCAGCCATAACCTTGTGCTCACGCTTGGCCTTCTCTTCATAATTAAACATAGCCAACGCCCTCTTATCCTCAGCACTATAAACTTGGTTTTCCTTCCTAATACGAATAGCATTCATCCGCTGGTGCCTGCTACCACTCATCACATAACCAAGACCCTCGAACTTCTGAATCTCATCTGCGGACAAACCCACTTCTCCTCTCCTTGGAATACGCTTCCCTTGCTGCACATACTGCGCAATGGCATCACCTTCTCCGGGCCTAAGAGCGCCACCATAACTGATATGCCCTTCGGCTCGAGGCAAGGGCATTGGCCCAACCACTGGTTCGCTATCCAAAGCCGGCTTCTTCTGTGCCTCGAAAATCTCCTTAAAGTTCAATGCCTCCGCAATGCTTTCAGCTTTCATCTCCTCATCATCTATCGCCATTGCCGCGACAGCCATATTCTTTTCAACTTCGGAACCCTCCGAATTCGAAACCTCAATGTCCTTCTCTGTCTCCGAGAGATTCCTACTCCGACTCCGCTTCTTCTTTGACCTTACTCGATAGCTAGCTTCAGAATCATCACTCTCATCGGAATTGCTATACCTGCTCTTTCTCCTACTACTACTCCCTTTTCTTCTACTGCTTCTTTTGCTACTCCTATGGCGGCTCCGATTCCTAATACTTGCCTTCGATTTCTTTCTTTGTTTTCTCTCTTCTTCCTCTTCTTCATCCGATTCACTCTCACCGTCGCTCTCATCAGATTCGTATTTTCTACTCTTAGAAATCGAATTCTTCCTCTTCCTCTTCCGCTTCGACCGGGAATCATCGGTTTCCGATTCCAGTTCAGACTCGGAATTAGACTGACTTTCCGATTTTCCCTTCCGACTACTCACCTTCGCCTTCTCTTTCGAGCTTGAATCGCTCTTTTCGCCGCCGATTAACTCGTCTTCTCCACCGTACTTGTCAGAGATCTCGTCGGCCTTCTCGTTATCGTTATCGTTCTCATTCCTAGGCGGACTCGGCGTGCAATTCCAAATACAACGAGTGAGCGCTCTTCTCATCTTCTGCCTCTTGAGCCTCCGGTACTCCTCAGGGTTCAGCCCCTTCAATTCCTCATCGGACTCGGACTCGGACCGGTTTCCGTTACGGGAATCGCGTCCAAATCGCTTGGGCAAAGAGTCTTGGGCTGTGCTGGACCTAGGGTTTGGGCTGGAGCTGCTGCGTTGTTGGTTGTGGCGGCGGCGGTCGTGGTTGTCGTAATAGCGGTCGTAGGCATCGTAATTCGGGCTCCGACGGTGGTGGCGTCTGTTGTAGTCGAAGGAGTTATCGGAATCTGGCGTGTAACGGCCATTATCGCGGTCAGAACGGTGTCGTTTATCAGGGATTTCGATCGTTGACGCTGGCCTCCCCATTTTGATGGTTGTAAGTTGTATTTAACAATTATGAAAATAGTATATATACAAGTCGAAGGCTGTGGTGTCGTTTAAACATATACAGATTTTTACTTTTTATGAGTAATATTATTAGTATTTTATTATGCTTTTTGAAATGTGGAGTTTTTTTTTTTTTTTTTTTTTTTTTTTTTTTTGTGGGGATAGTTTGTAAAAATAAATAAATAGGTGCACGTCAAAATCTTACAATATTTATGTAATATCCTTATTTTAAGTTGTAATGAATTCTAAGTATAATTTATTTTATACAAACTGATAATTAAATATAACAATTGTTATTTTTATTCATATTTTTATGATTTTAAACATAATAATAATCAAACAACTCAAATCAGCCGAAAACAAATTATTGAAAATGACATTTTAGAAACACAATCAAAATAAGAGTTTAACATGGAGAAACAGAAGTTGATAAAAAAAAAATTATTCACTAAACTTACAAGTACTTAAAACCTCGAAAAATAGCATTTGAATTTTTTTTTTTTTTTTTGGATTTTAAAAGTTTGTGGCCAGGGTGATTGTCAAAGTAGTGGCACAACATAAAATGAATGGAAGAAAGTTGTAATAAAAGCAATAACAAATTTTTTTTAAAAAAATTAAAGGAAAAAAAAAAAAAAACAATAGAGGATGAAAAGGAGGAAGAGAGTGAGGGTGAGGGAAAAAAATAAAAGAAAAAAAGACAGAGGGTTAGAGGAGAGTTAAGGAATGTAAAAGTCAAGTCTTGGTCTTATGGTTGAATAAAAGATATGGAGTTCAATCTCCGCTTACACCAAAAACTTATTGGTGTTTTGGTCTGATGATAAAGAGCTATCATTAGGAGCAGACATCATAAGTTAAAATTCTCTCTCTCAAAAAAAAAAAAAAAAAAACTAGAAACCCGTCACTGATGTGATATATGTATATGTATTCATATGGCATCAGCTTATTTGATCTTTTGTTGATATTTTTTTGCTGAAAGTTGTTAGTTAAAGTATACTTGCACTTTGTTTCTCAAAAAAAAAAAAAAAAGTTGTATACTAAAATGTAAGGTTTTAAAAATATGCACAAAAGCAAAATAGATAAAAACTAAATGAAAAATATAGTGGCGAATAAAAGATTAGCAAAATTAATTGTTAATCTTTCATTATTATATATTATATAAATGGTGAGGATTTTAGTTAACTCAAATAATAAAGTTTATTGTCATTGAATAAGAGACCTAGGTTTGAATCCTGCTAATCACAAAATCCATTTACTGTTTTGGGCTAATGGTAAAGATCAAGTAGCATGTAGCAAATGTCATGGGTTAAGTTCATTTCATATTTATGTGGCGTCCAAATAGGTACATTGGTAAAGTTTCTTATTCTCAAATAAATAACTTAGGTTCAATTCTCCCCTACATTAAACTAATTAGTGTCTTAGTTTAATAATATATAGCAATCATTATAAAAGCAAAAACCATTAGTTTATTGTAAATATATAACACAAAAAATTTCATTGATGAGATGGTATATGGCTCAATTTGACTAAGCTAGACAAGTTCTTTTTAAGCATTCAATTCATCAGTTTTTTTTTTTTTTTTTTTGATAAAAACAGTTCATCAGTTGTTTTAATGACCTTATATTGGTGTTAAATTGTTGTCCTATGTGTAATTAGATTACCATTTAAAGGGAAGTTGTGAAATCCACTTGGTCGAGATATTTATTTGAGATCTCTTTCAATGCAATCCCTATTAAGACAACATTTTTTGTATAGGTCCTATTAAGACAACATTGATCTTGCTTTATCTCACATTTTAAGATTATAAGGTCTTCGAAACTCCTTAGGGGAAGTTGTGTGTCTAACATGTGTGTGTGTGAGAGAGAGAGAGAGAGAGAGAGAGAGAGAGAGAGAGAGAGAGAGAGAGAGAGAGAGAGAGAGAGAGAGAGAGAGGCAGGCTTATAAATTAGCACATGAGTAAAAGAATATACACTGCTAAGAACTATTAGTTCAGTTTATTGTCAGCGTGGACTAGATGATTCTGTCCCTCGAATTTTAATGATTTCATGTTCATTTAATTTGAAAATTTTCTAGCATAAAATCCTAAGTTGCCTCTCTTAGGATTCTTTTTTTCTTCATGTTCATCCTTTGCTAAGTTTCCAATGGGGGGAAATAAAAAAATTTAGAGCATTCACATTTTCTTTTCTTTTGATATGTTCTATATAAGGTTACTTTGAAATAATTTGAATGACCACATCTTCTCCATTTAAATGCTTATTTTTGTAATGGCAGACAAGAACCAAGTGATTAGCTGCCATATTTGTCGAGGCTTAAGAAAATAGTATTTTAAACCACCATTCTTCATTGTGTGTGTGTGTGTGTGTGTGTGTGTGTGTGTTGTCGTGTAAAGGGATTTCGTTAAAACTAAGCCAAAAATACAAATTAGGCATAAAATGTACTAATAAGTTAGCAACTATCAGTAACAAAAATCTTCATTGCAAATGGTTGTAGGTATTTCATAAAAAGGTTCATTTGAAAGGACTGACATCATTCATTATGGGAATTTAACCTTTGAGTTAATGCCTTAGCATAACTCGCCTACTCCAACTAGAAATTGATGCCTTTTGTGATCACTCCTAGAAGATTTAGAACAATAGATGTACCTTTAAGTCATATACAGGTTCCAAGAATCAATCTTAGTTACATCAATAAACAATGACAACAATTTGAGATTTCGGTTGTAATCAAAATTCATATGGATGGGATTAGCTACCTTTGCCTTTTTTTTTTTTTTTTTTTTTTTTTAAAATTCTCTAGTGTTGTAATAAGTCATACTATAATTTGAGATTTCCTATAATTTTTTTGGGGGGTAAATTACTAGTAATTATATATGTTGTAATACTTGAACCAATCAGATTTAGTGGAATAATACGAAAGGGAAAAAAGAATACACTATCCCTGTGGGATCTTTTCCATAAAGATTGATGGACCAAACATACTTGTACTTGGCCTAATGCTTGAATTCCAAGATTGTCCACACCGGGGCATTAGATACAACAAAAATCACATCCATGAATCATGATACACTCCAATCCAAAAACAAGAGGAAAGAAAACTCTGTGAACACTTAGCAGTAACAAAATAAATGAGTTCCAACGATGATCCATCAGAATACAAGCAACCACTTATTCCGGGCATTTGAAAATGTGAACTTTGAACACAATGTCGTCCTTCATCATAACAAGCTCAAATACGAAAACATCATGTAGCAGAGAACTGGTATGCTGCACCTGCACATAAATAACCGTACAACTTCACAGGCCATAATCGGTCTGCAACCTGAAGCATCACAATGCGTGCAATTCCTTTGAAATGTTCCTTGATAAAGCCTTCTTTTGGTAAATAGTTCATAAAGCCCTGGGGTACATGCTGCGGAAGAGAGAATAGAAGATAGTTCAAAAATAGTAATTAGTGTAGAACCCATTTGTATGAAAAGTAGTTTTGTGGCAATAACATTATTTTTTACGTTTATGGTTGCAGGGCAGTTGTATGGATTATGTCACTGATTTGATTTTATTCTTCATAATGGCTTTGCATTCTAATCTAATTTGATACTGTTTGAAACCCAGGAAATTTTCTAACTCTCTGCTACATGTTTTCTAATTAATTTATGAAAATCAAAGTTAATAGGAGTTGCATTGCTAAAACCCAATAAGATGCACAGCTGAAAGCTTACCATATGACCCTTGCCACAAAGGTATGATGGTTGCATGGTAACCATGAAAAAAGGATTTTGTGATTTGAAAGCTCTGGCTCTCTCAATAGTTCTAGCTCTTCTTTTAATATTCAACTCTTTCTTCTTCTGAAAAGCCTTAACTTTCAGGCATCTCTGACTGGTAGACCTTCCTCTGCCACCTTCTTTTGCAGGATAATCATCCAAACTGCAGTCAGATTTAGGTCCTCCATTTCCTCCACCCCCATGAGCTGATACTGAAATGACATGAAAATATCAAATCATGCACATGCAATTAATACTAAAAACACAAACAAATTCAACCAGTTCCTTACCATTCAACAGTCTATATCTTTACCAGCCTGGAAAACGGCAACTTTAATGCTATTAGTCAGCTCAAAGACACAAACATCACCTACTTTCAAGTTATTGTCTTGGGCAAATGCCTTCCAACCACGGCAAATTCGGCTCTTGCTCCTGTATGGGATTCCCTAAATCTGACTCGAATGGACCAATTTCCCTTATCAGAAACCCAAAGGACGATATCATTATTTGTCTTCCTTAGGTAGTTGTTGGCAAAGTTGGATGATATATTCTAAAAAAGATAATAGTGAAAAATCCAATAAGATTCATCTAAATAAATTTTTTTTAAAAATAAAGAAAAGTCAAATAAGTAATGCGTTTCTTTTTCAGACAAGAGATAGTTTTAGCCTGCAAAGAAGGACCCAGTTCGTAATTTTGTTCACCTATTAATGTAAGCTATCTAAAAAGTGAAGTTAATGCAGCCTGCACATTTTTGAACTGGAAGTGGAAGCTTACCAATCTCCCATTTTGAAAATATGAAGGTTGCATAACGACCGTGAAAAAAGGATTTCTAGATTCAAAAGCTCTAGCTCTATAAAGAGCTCTATCTTTTACACTGGTAGACAATGGCTGCATCCTCTCAATAACCTCAAGTTTTAGGCATCTAGTAGCTCCACTGCATTCTTCTGCTGATATATTAGGTCCAATTAGGAGTTATAAAAACATAACACTTTGACACAAAAACCAAATAACATAATCAGCACTGTAAGATTCAAACCTTTATAAGGTAACCCTGCATTCATTTTTTATTTCTCTAACATTGTCCCTGTAGCTTTAGTTACTTCAGCCCTGAAATGTGGATCCCCTGGTTGTAACTTGGAACTTCTTGGATTGGTTTTTGCCCACTTATTTGGCAAAGGACAAGATAATGGCGATTACTTCCTTGTTTTTTGACTTGGGTGAAGGTCACCCAAGATTTCAACCGAGTTATCATCACTCTCAATGTCTTCCATCTTTGGAACTTGGAGTTTGACATCAAAAGAATAGTCTATTTCTGTTGCATTTGCATCAAATATGAGTACATAAAAGTGGGAATTTCCATCATATCTTAAAATTAGCAAGTGCCCCTGCTTTAGAGAGAGATAGTTTGCAAATTTGTGCCAACCATTTTGGAACCAAACCTCACCATCGCTATCTGCCAACTCAACTTTCCATTCTGCAGCATGGGGAAGCTTAAGATATGCAGTATTTGACAGACCACCTCTATATTTGCTAATATACTTTCTTGGAACCCTCTGTAAAGAGAATTTCCATTCTAAGTTTGCACATAACTAAATGCAGGCATTGTGAAATAAACACGCAACAATCAAATTCAATTATTTTGTGCAGTATAATTATTATTGCAGGAAAAAATAGATTTGGCCTTCCTTTAATATTGTTAGTTAATGTGAAGCCAAAAGAGATAAAAGGTAAACTAAGTGGAGAAAACTATAAGATGAAAAGAAATTTTTATATATGCATATTAAAAAAAAAAAAAAAACTCATTGGCCAACTTGTTCCAACATGCTACCTCACAAAGCTTGAAATCTCCATGAATAAGTCATCATACAGCCACAAAAAAGGTCGAAATAAAGGGCAGTTTACATGAATACTACACGTCACATAATACCAAAGTCAAAGTCCCACAGCACTGCACATGGGAAGAAGAGCTATACTTAAAAGTCTTAAATCCTTCAAGTAAAAAAGGATTTTTTAAGGCATGATAATTGGCACCATGCTGGAGCCCTGTTAATGAAATATGGCTTTAGGGTGATATATGATACAAGTACCACAAGCAACTTGATCTAAGGCCAAGGTGAATTCTGTATTGATAAACAAACATGGGTTTGGAAGGAAGCCTACAAGATCTGACTAGCTTTGGTCACCATGCAAAGCCAAATTTCTTTGGCAAAGTGGTCTATCACTAGCTGCGGTTCAAACTTTCTTTGGCAAACTTGTTGACAATCTAAAACAAACTAACAACAAAGGATAGACTAGCTCCATTAATGCTGTTCTGGTTACTTAGTCTGGGCAAGCCTTAATTGTTCTTGTTGCTATGTTGGCCTATGGAAACTTTTTTGTGTACAGTTTGGTTTTGTAAATGAAGTTTACTAATTCATTATAAAAATAAAAAATGAAAAATAAAAAATTCAGTGATATATATATATATATATATATATGAAAGTATTCTTACAAGCTTTCCTTCTAGAAGAGTGTCAGCCAGGATAATCTTGAAAAAATGCAGGGACTTAGCCTGGGCATCTTCACCGTCTCTCTGGGACTGGAAAGCCATAGTTGAAAAAGTTGGAACTGTTGAAGCTTAAACCATACTTTGAGAGTAAATGCAACATATAGCTAATGATAGATAGTGTCTGAATTGTTGGGCTTTGTGCAAAATAGGAGTGATTAAGGGTCATGAATTCCAATGAGAGAGTTGTCAATGCAAGAAAATCCCAGGCCAACACGCAACAATAAAGTTTCAGATCACCAAAATGGATAAGAACAAGAATAGATAATCAATGTTGGAAATATCAACGAAAGAAATGATTTTACAATATTGTGAAAATGAATTTGAATTACGAAAATAAAATTGATTAGGCAAGATCGTTAATAATGTGAAAAACAAATTAATATTTTAACTTATAATCTCATTTCTAAAATAAAAAAAACTTAGTCATCTATTATTACGTTTGAGTTTGAATTTTTTTTTTTTTCAAAAGCAGATGGGTTATTATTATTATTATTTAATAGCAGATAAATCTGCAAGAATGGACTCCATTCAGATTAATAATGGGAAAAAAAAAATGCTCTCTTGGTTAAAGACACGTATTAAAACATTACCTTTCCTATGTACAAAAGAAATAAAACTCTGTAAAGAGCTAACAGAAGACAACATACCCTTAACAATATGACCAAAAGAGGACTGCAGCTTACCCGCTTATCACCTCTCCTGTCCAGATTTTTCTGGGGGCAGAACCACTTTTTGTGATTTTTCCATGATGTTCAAATAGCTTCTTTAGCTGGTCCTGGGTAACATTCTTCTGTAAATTCTTCACATACACTGCCTTCACCTATACAAGACAAGCTTAAGTTCTTCAAGACCAATGCCCCAACAATAGACTGCAATGAAATTCAACTACAACCAGATCTTGAAAACTAGTTCAGAACAAAAAAAATAACAAGGGTCTGACATATTTGAACAACTACTAAAAGATAGTCACATGGACCAGTCACGGACTCACAGATCATAGGTCATACAATACAATAAGTGTATGCTACCCCTAAAAAGTCACCCACAAAGTTCCTCGTCAGGGCTATCAAAATTCTCAAGGAGGAAGAGCTAGTTGATTTGTTATTCTAATTTATGGGAACTACCTCCTTGCCCATTTTCCAATAGTGAATTTATTGAAGCCGCGATCTCATTACATTCAACTCCTACAGATCTAAAGAACTATATAACTAAATATTATTTACCGACATCCGCTTTAAACATCTTTTGTTTTCCATGAGCCCACTAAGATGGATACCATAGAACTGACGTAGGAAATTATTGGCAGAAAACAGAAATAGCAGAAAACAAAGAACAGGAGAAATCACAGGATTCAACATCTAGAATCTGCCTAAACCTTAGGCTTCATCACCAAGCTTAGAGAAACATCTTTAATAAAAAAAATTTATTCAAATTCTACTGTCTCAACCATTCCTAGAGCCTCTTTCTTAAATGTTTCAAGGATTACATAAAGCCACAATTACATCTCTTAAAATCATACCATTAAATCCATCCTCAAAAACTTCATTCAACAAAAAGAAAAGAAAGAAGAAGAAAACTCGGCACGTGCATGATTATGGTAGTCAACAAAAGCAAAGCCCCGACTATTGCTTGGATTCTTTGCATCCTGTAACCAAGAGTTTATTAAATTAAGTACAAGACACTTGTAACCGGCACAAAAGAACTAAACCACTGGCTGTGGTAAAACATAATTTTTTTAAAGGCACTGGGAATTCTGAAAATAAACAAAAAAGAAATAAACGATTTCAACTATTAATGATAACTACCCTAAAGACGTATAACTAGTTCACGCTGACCTTAACAAGTTCCACAGCAGTATAACTCCAGGCCCAACCTCCAGGACAACCTTCCTTAGATCCTGCTTGCCCCAGCTTCTAGGACCACATTACCAATGAACAAACGGTGCTTTGCTTGAGATGTTGAACATTTTATTTTTTTACCCAGGAGAGAGAGTTTACACAAAAGCATTCAACAATTGCAGCATTCATAAATAAGAGCAAACGGCCACAATAATAAGAATAGAAACCTTAAAAAAGCTCTAAGGAATACTCATATTAATCTTTTAGCTAACAATAATAATTTTACATCAAATTCAATATTCAACTTGCCATTAAGTCCTCAGCCTATGCAGGGAAAAAAGCAATAATAAATGATGAGCAAAAGATTATGTTACCTTGAATTCAGTATTATTCAGCTCATCAATGGCTTTAGAAGCTAATTCTGCACTTCTAAAGGTCACAAATGCAAAGCCCTTGTTCTCACCAGAATCTTTGCTTTTCATAATCCGAACCTGTTGGCACAGACCAAAGTGGCATTGATATAAATCTTCATAAAAGCCACTTAGAAGATTGCATTATATAGAAATGGAGCTAACCTCTGTAACCTCCCCTATAGATCCACAAAAAAGCTCCAAATCCTCCTCTGAAGCATGGAAGAAAACTAACCTTTTGCATACCAACTATTGCTAAAATGGAAAAGAAAATAAATAAATAAATAAAACCAGGAGAGTTTCCTTTATACTGAATACAGTGAAACTATTCAGCCAAAAAAATAATACAGTGAGATACTTTATATATACCTTCAGTCCACATTCATATATCAAAACTTGAAGATTACAAATCGAGAAGAAATGATATCAAGTCTACACCTACAAGTTAACTTGCAGCTCACCCAATTTCTATATATAATCTCAAAATCATCCTGAATCTTCAATCAAATTAAATTCACATTTTCAGTTTTTTAGTCAAGAAGTGACAATACTCACATTCAACATAGATAGACAGTGTATAATTAAAAACCATCATAAATTCCACAACATTGAAATATTAAGAATAGCACTTTTCCCCAATAGACATGTCTAATACATTGTCCTTGAGTTTCTTTTAAGTACGTTTCAAGCCAAAGTCTACACTGTTGTCTCTTTTAACACTTCAAATTGCCATTGATCAATTTCACGAAATTTAAATTTACAGAACTTTAAATTTAAATGTTTCTATTAAAACCCAAAAGTTCACCTAACTGAACATCATATATAAATAACTTTCATCAATAGTTAATAGCTCTACGATGTATTTATGCATCAAAAGTAGTGACTAACCTTAAGGAAGAGAAAGATTACACGTTACCATAAACTATCACTTCCAAAAGCATCATTAATCAAAGATTAAAACGAAACTATAATTCAAAAATAATTCCAGCAGTTACCTATGTCCCAAATTGTAAGTTTCAATATTTTCCACCAATTGTGAGTAGCTTAATCTTAAAACCCACACCTGAAAATGGTTAAAACAATAATGAAATCTCATTATACAATCTAAAGAATGAAAATGGTGATCCCTAGAAAAAGAGAAATAAATGGACATGAATGCTCTTGGTGCATCTAATAATACAGAGACTAAGGAAGCTCTTGGCCACCCCTGATAAGGTCTTGGGTTTTTCAAACCAAGCTAATATTGACTATTTAACACAAACGTTCAGATAGAATTGTCACTAATGAAGTTAAAAAAAAAAAATACAAATACACGAACTCCAAAACACAAACTTAATTCAACAAAGCAAGCAAAACTTTCCCAACATAGTCTATCCTCGTGATAAGCAAGAATCCAATGTGATTTGTGAGTCCTAAGAGTAGATGCAGATCTATAATAGGATGATAAAAAAATGGAAATCGAGACTAAATATTACATATCACATGTCTGAAAGAAACTTCACAGAACACATTTCATGTAATAATAACTAAAAAAAGGTCCTCCAAGTGAGATAAGCAAATGAAAGGGTGAAAATACTTTGTATAGTCACAAGATTGGTGGTGTGGAAATCTTCCTCTCCATTTGGCTTTTCCGGTCTTGTACAATTTTGCTGCAAACAAAGAGGCTTCCGTAGAATCATCTTTAATATGTCAAGGAGCGAGGGATAGGAGAACTTGGGATGTTCGTTTCATTCGGGGTCTTAATGATTGGGAGGCAGATGTGGTGAATGATTTCTTTTGATTCTTGGCATCCAATTTACCTTCAGTGACTGATAGTGATCGTATGAGATGGAAGTTGACAAAGAACGGGGATTTTACTATCCGCTCATATTATCATAAGTTACATGGTTCTTCTTCCTTTGTTTTTCCATGGAAAGGTATTCGGAAGGTTAAGGCACCCCGACATGTCTCTTTCTTTGTTTGGACAGCTGCATGGGATAGAATTCTCACAGGAGATAACTTGCGGCTTAGAGGCTTTGACTTCGTTGACTGGTGCATTATGTGTCGTTGTTGTAGGGAAACAGTAGATCATTTGTTGTTACATTGTGGAAAGACTTATCGGCTGTGGTGCTTTGTCTTTAGAATTTTTGGGATTTCATGGGTCCCCTCATGTACGGTGTCAGATTTTCTATTTGATTGGTGGAATTGGTTGGGAAAGCATTCATCTCACATTTGGAATTTAGTTCCGTTGTATTTGATATGGTGCATTTGGAGGGAATGCAATTGGCGGACGTTTGAGGATTTGGATAGATCCGATGACCAACTGCTTGCTCTCTTTTTTGGTTCTCTTTTTAATTGGGCTAAGGCTTGGGGACTCACATCTAGTGATTCTCTTCTTTTATTCCTTAGCTCTCTTCTTCTTTGTAATTAATGCTTTTTTATGTTTTTTCTTTTCCATATTTTTTTGTACTTTTGATATGCTGGTGCTACTTTGCATTTACCAGTTTTTTGAATATACATCTTTCTTACCTATCCAAAAAAAAAAAAAAAAAAAAAAAAAAAAAAAAAAAAAAAAAAAGTCACAAGACATTGCCTAAAAACCTATGACAATTTAATTGAAGACATGTTAGGAATGTCTCTTTTCTTTTTAATCACTACAACGGTTCAAAATTTTAGTATTTTGCTTACCTTGACAGGAATACAGCAAGTTTAGCGAAGCATATATCATGACAAATTCCTACTCCAACACAACCAACGTCTGCATTGAACACTTTCTTATCAATGCCAACTCAATTTTGAAGAAATTTCTCATCAACCAGTAAATCTCAATGATAGATTTGTGTTAGCTTTCAAAATTTTCTTATATAACACTGTAACAAAATAATTTTTAAATATGTGAATAATGCTGTGGAACCCATTTTTAATATTTTTTTTCTGAATAAAGTGGTTGTGGGTCTTGTGAATAATGCATAAACAGTACATGAACAATGTGTGAACAGTGCATAAACAGTATTAAACAGTGCATAAACAGTGAAGTGTCCCCTCTGAAACGAGTGCAGTATGAAAAAAAAAGAAAAAAAAGAGAAGAGAACGCAAACGCAAAACGCAAATCATTCGGATCCAAACACATACTTAGTCTCAAATGAACCTGTGATGATGGGACCTAGTTGCACCTTACAAAACCACATCCACTTTATCTAAGTAGGCATAGAAGAAACAGAGCCAATCGACTTAGAAGTATGGATAATACACATTTATGGTGCATAATTTGAATACAACTTGATCACAAAAAACAGTAGTGATTAAAGGTTTGAGTCTAAATCATATATACCTATGTCCACAATGGTTGGCAACCCAAATTTTAAAAAATCCAGGACAACTCCAGAAATAAAAAACATATTGGAATTTTGTTTTTGTTTTTGTTTGTGTTTGTGTAGTGAAGGGGGGAAAAACCCAGAGTATAATAAGAAGAAAAATTAACCTAGTATCAATTTCTGAATAAAGCAACTATGTGCTTCATGCGCATCACCAAAAACAAAAAATAAAATAAAAATCACAATGGAGTGAAACTAGGGAAATCTTACTGATATACTTCCACAGAGGCATTGGACAATACACTTCCCTCTGCTCTTCAAAGCCACCACTAGCCAAAACAGCACCTGCAATGGACAAGTTGCAGAAAAAAGAAAGAAGGAAAGGAAAACCAAATAGAATTCAGAGAATGAATTTGAAATAAGAAGAAAGAAGAAAATGACAACATCAACAAAAGAATATACAGATCTGAAAATAGAAGAAGAAATAACTTTTGCTGGGAGACCAGCATGGCAGTGGGCGGCGATCCTCAAATTTCTCTCTGTGTGGACTCTCATTGTCTCTGCCTTTAGAATGCAACACTCTCTCAATCCCATTTTTTCTTAATGATATATTTAAACCACCTAATCCCAGCAATAGTCGAGTAAATCTTATTAATCTACTCCCTTAGATTCTGAGCTAGACTCATTCCTATTGGTTAATTAAATCATTTGTATTCATTATAAACAATATGACTTTTCTATATTTGTAATGACAGATAAATAGTTGCAGTAAAATTAAGACATTGAATTAGACAGGGGGCGCAAAATTTGGACTCCAATTTAGAATCTTGAATAATACTTTCAACTGTTTAGAACATGAAACATTCTAACTAATTGATTTTGATACTCGAGTAGTCTTATGATCAAACTTATAGTAATCCCAATTATTTCAATTGCAAATCATCTTTCTTTGGCAACCACTTCCAAATTTGCAGCAACAAGCTCATTAAGAAGTCTTATGACGAAACTTATTATGCCTTTTTCGTTTCCTATTAAGATATAACATGGATCTGTTTGATCCAAAACAATGGAATAACATGAATACTAAAAAAACCATAATCTCAACAAACACCTATCTATTTTTTGGCCCAAGAAAACTAAGGTGAAGAACATGTACAAGACTTAGCCCGGATCCTTTTTTTCATTAGGTTAGCCCCGTGAGTTACCATAACTCCTTCTCTTATCCAAAACAATGTAATATTAAAAAATTTATTAATATGACTGGTTAACACATGTCAAGAAGACCAAACATCATTTTTGGATTAATCAATCAAATTGTTGTCTTGATGTTTGAATTCAAAAGAATCAAAACTTTTAGCACTTCAAAATCTAGGAGCACTTCCAAAGGCACTTTCCTGAACATAACCAAAATGAGTACCTACCCTATTAATCTGATGTAATGACAGCTTTGCATTCTTAGTCAAACAGATAGCCAAATAAAGATTTGAAACAATTAGTTTTTACAAAAATAATTAAATTCCTTATCATAAATGAAAGCAAATAATAAAATTTTAGTACATGCTATAGCATTGGAGCTTACCTTTTGCCTTCACAATCCAACATCCAACATGTCCCTGTCAGTTGAAACTAGGCACCAAAAAAAAAAAAAGTATTTTGTTAATATTGAATGGAAAGGAATATTTGGTTTAAAGGATTTCCAAGAGGAGTACATCATTTTAGTGTTGATCCTCCCATTCATGGATATTCACTAGAACATCACTAAAGCAGAAGATCCACAAAACATCTTTATGGTATTGCCTTAGAGGTTTTTAACTCTCATGAACACTTAAAACAACCTAAAAAGAAAAATGAAACAACAAAGCCAAACCTTTAGATTAATAGGACCTTTCCAGATTTTACCACATTGACCATTACATGATTCAACCTGACTTGATGGATCTAAAGCATTTTGGTCTCTAAGAGTTGAACCTAAAACACATAAATTTGCTTCAACATTAAATATAATATCATAATAATCTAGAAGTTTGATCAAAAAATCACAAAAGAAAAGATGGTAAATGGTGAAAAACAATAACCATGGGAGCAATGTGATCAATAAAAAAGTGTTGTTCAAATTTTGTCCCTATGCATTTAAGTTACTTTTGCCCTTCAACTTTTAAAATAAAGGTCCTTAAACTATTAATTGTGTCAACTTCATCCTTCATTACACTATCAAAATCATATCAAAATCAAGTCAAATGTCAAAAGTTGACTCCATTTGAAATTTGAGGAACAAAATCGATACAATTAAAAGAGTGGTCAAGGAGAATCATAGATAATTGTAACTTATTTTTCTTTAAAAGAATGACTTTTTAAAGCACACAAATATAAAAACAATAAATCACCAGCAGCTAAAAGCTGCAACACCTAAATACGGCAATTAGCAAACTAAATAGCAACTAGAACCATACTTAAAAATAATCAAACTAAAACCCCTTAAATATGGCTATAATAGAAAAATGCAACCCCACCCCCCCTCTTCCTTCCAAAGAATTACAACATAAAACTATAAACTAAAAAAAATTTCACTCTTCACAAACTCAACCTGGGATTGTTTCTTCTGATCAAAAGCAGGATAGCCTCCTCAGACTTGACATTGCTGCTAAATACAACAGCATTTCTTCGAAGCCAAATTTAATATAAACTACTGCGGTTTAAGCAAGTTTGTATATGGTTCTTTTAAAACTTTTACAGTTTTACCCTTCAACCTATCCATACCCCACAGAATCACTTAGGCAAGCTATATACTAAGATTTTATTTGACTTAACTTTCACTCAGACTCTTTGATAAAGGATACTTAAACAACAATTGATGATTCCTACTCTCAAAAGGTAGCTCCTGCAGAGGACACATAACATGTCACCTTGATCATTTTAACAGCGTACAATCAGAAAGGAATGATTGAATGAATTTATCAATGGAAGTGAAACAAACCATACAATCAGCAAACAGCAGCAGAAGACACAAACCACAAAGCTGCAACTAAACTTAAAAGAATCAAACTTACAGAGCAAGCATAAAACTAAATAGAAGCTGCAACTAAACTTACACAAAGCATTGAACTAAAACCCTCAATTGTGGCTATCACCAAATCAAAGAAAAGGACCTCCCCAACCCAACCCCACCAAACCAAAAAAAAAAAGAAAAGACTATTAACTAAGAAAGAATTTTTCACTCTTGACAAACTCAAACCAAGCCTTTACGCCTCCTCAGACTTGACATTGCCAATGAATACACAAACGTTTCTTTTAAGCAAAAATAATAACCCACTACAGACCTAGCAAGTTTGCTTATAGAGCTTTTAAATCATTTGCCTTTAACTTTTCTTTTCCCCACATAACTACTTTCAAAACATTTACCTTGGATTTTATTAGACATCAGGACTAAACTTGCTCCCATAACCTCTTTGGAAAATGATACTCAAAAAACAAGTGATCCCCACTCTCAAGACAAGTCTTGCAGAAGACACACAACACGTCACCTTGATAACCCCATTTTAACAGCTTGTCTCGACTGGAAAGTCTATTTCTCAAAGCAAGTCAACAACTAATGGAATGCTAGGAATATTATATGAACGATGGATTAATTTCGACAACTTCATTTCAGAACATTTGGTCTTGATTTGCTCCCAAGCTGATTTCCAAGAGAATTGGAAAGTTTAGTAGATTGAATAAAGTGAAGCAGCTTCTTCTAAATGTTATTAACCTCACTACCTCCTACTCACAACATGCTTTAATGCATAGATCTTTTTATACATTAATTACAAGGAAAAATAGGGCTGCACCTTGAAATTAAACATGGAAGAAACTAACCTTTTGCATTACAACTATTGCTAAAAGGGAAAAGGAATGTAAAAAAAAAAAAAAATAGAAACAACAAATGAAACCAGGAAAATTTGCTCTATAACTGAATACAGTGAAACTATTCAGCCAAAAAAAGAGAGAAAAAAATAAGGAAAAAAAAAACACAGTGAGATACTTTATATATACCTTTACTCAACATTCATATATTAAAACTTGAAGATTGCAAATAAGAGAAGAAATCATATCAAGTCTACACGTGCAAGTTGACTTACAGCACACTCAATTTCTATATATAATCTCAAAATCATCCTGAATCCTCAATCAAATAGACTTCACATCTTTTGTTTTTTAGTCGAAAAGTGACAATTCTCACATTCAACATAGATGGCAAGCGTATAATTAAAAACCACCATAAATTCCACAACATTGAAATATTAAGAAATGCAATCACCAAAGAATAAAAAAATTGACATGAAAAACAAAAGCAAAATTTAAATATATAAGGATATGGTACCAAACCTAACAATTAAAATAAGCAAGAGAGACTGAGGCCTTACTGTCTACGCAGAGGTCTTGAACTATTCAAGAGCACAAAGTTTATTGATAAGTTCCGAAACATTAGAGGCATCAACCTTGCACGTTATTGGGCATTTGATGATAAGAAAAGCAAAAACTATGCACCCAAAGCAAACAAATCAGATCAAAAAAATACAAGTGTTGTAGTAACTGAAAACCAGAATGCATGGCAGAAAGGAATCTTGGGCCTACCAATTATTTCAACACCAACAATACCAACCAGCTGCATTTAAAAAAAAAATCAAATAATTACTTTATAAATAATAATTACAAATTTCAGCTGCTTGATTTCCCTATGAATGATACTTTACATTTAGAGAAAGAGAGAGAAGAAAGTGACAAGGTCACCCCAAGATGTAACTAAAGAAGGAGGCATACCTTGGCAATGAATGGTGTCTTGTGTCTTTGGGAACCATGAAAGAAGGGTGATATTCTCCCAAATCACCATTATGTGCTATTTTTGTCGTTTATAAAATGAAGAAGATAAGAGTGAATAAGGATGATGAGGATGGCAAGTAGAAAGGGAGGCTTCATCTTTGTCCCACTTCTGACACATGGAAGAAGTTGGAGGAGAGCACCATTTCCTGCAGGGCTTTGCCATCTGAGTCAGATTTGGATTGTGTTACTTATTTTCCACTGAAGTCAGATTTCCAGCATGTGCGTAATTTCCTCAATGGTTGAAAAAATTCCATGATCTAAAAATGAAAAAACCCACAATAGATGCATTCTACTTGGATCCCCAACCTTTTCTTGAAATCAGAGTGATTTCCACGAACTACAAAATGTTACAACATGCCTTTGACACTTTCTTCAAAAACTCTAACAAATCTACCCACAAATTGTTTTGACTTGTTAATTTCTTCCACCACTTCTGCGGGCATTATTCTTCAGCCTTTTGAGCAAGATATGTTGCTCTTGTTTGACCATCCTCACAATCCACTTTGGTTTTCCAATTTTAAACATAACATATCCCATTAATGTTCCAAATATCACTCCACATCCATAACCTATCGATAGAGCTTGCCAACCAAACCCATTTTTAGGCTCTAAGTTGTCTTCTTGTTGCAAGGTCGATGGTGGTGGTTGCTTTGACTCCTGGTTGTTGCATGTTATTGTCAACGGAAATCCACATAATCCCAAGTTATTAGTGTATGAATCATTGTTGAATGTATTGAACTGCTTCCCTAAAGGTATGGGTCCTGTAAGTTGGTTATGTGATAAATTTAAAACTTCAAGCCACGGAAGATCTGCCAATTGCTTGGGAATCTCCCCGTCGAGCTTGTTAAAAGAGAGGTCTAACCATTCAAGATTAGTTAAATTTTCAAAAGATGATGGAATATAACCTATAAGGTTATTGTGAGAAAAGTTGAACCCCTTGAGTGAATTAAGGCTTCCAATTATTTGCGGAATTTCCCCTATGAAACTATTGTTTGAAAAATCAATGGTTGTGAAGATAGTTTGGATTCTCACCAACTCAATATTCGACCCTTTTATCGTCACATTCAAAGAATCATGATAATACTGATCTCCCATATATTTCAACCCAACTTCTCCTTCAGTCACATTCACCATGGCTTTCAAATATTTGAAAAATTTTCTTGGCAAAGGACCGTTAAACTCATTGTTAGAGATGTCTAGGATTCGTAAATTTAAGAAAGGAAATTGGGTCTTAGGATTGCCTATACGACCTTGAAATTTATTTGATCTAATGACTAGAACCCGCAGTTTTAGAATACTTCCCAACCAATAGGGGAAGGTGCCATTTATCTTATTGTTTCCAAGATCTAGAACTTCTAAGTTTGTACAATTTTCCAAAGATCGTGGCAATGGCCCTTCCAAATGATTGCCATTGAGGTTAATATTTCTCAAATAGTTTCCCTTTGAAAAGGTTGCAGGTATGGTACCATTAAGGCTATTCATTCGCAAATCCAACACAGAGAGTACATTAGAGAGTACCAAACACTTTGGAATTGTGCCACTAAAGTTGTTATAAGACAAATCTAGAACTTCAAGGGAACTTGCATTGCAAATTAAAGAAGGAATTTCTCCAATTAAATTGTTCTTGGAAGCAAAGACATGTTGAAGGTTAAGAACATTTAACATGGGGAATGTTCCTTGAAGTGAGTTGTCACGAAGATCAACAAATTTAAGGTTGACAAGTCTAGATATTGACCTAGGAATAGAGCCCTGTAGGTTATTTGATGAGAGAAATAGATAAGTAAGGTTCACAAGTCTAGATATTGAGCTAGGAATAGAGCCCTGTAGGTTATTTGATGAGAGAGATAAAGAAGTAAGGTTCACAAGTCTAGATATTGAGCTAGGAATTAAGCCCTGTAGGTTATTTGATGAGAGAGATAGATCAGCAAGGTTCACAAATCTAGATATTGAGCTAGGAATAGAACCCTGTAGCATATTATAGCTCAAATCAAGGTACTCCAAGGAATTATTATACTTGAATTCCCCAATCTCACCAATGAATTGATTATTATTAAGATATAATATCTCCAAAGAGGTCAAATTGAATAACCAAGATGGGAGTGTCCCATTTAGGAAATTTGAACCTAAAGAGAGATCAATTAGGAGATTCAAACCACTTGCGTGATTAGGAAGGGGACCAACAAGTTGATTGGCGTCAAGGTATAAACCGAAGAGATTCGGCAAGTCAAATATTGAAAACGGCAGCAAACCTGTTGAATCCACAATAATTAAAAATTGTCAGTTTGATGTGACAGCCAAAAACACCTAAAATTTAAAAGTGGCAATTTTTGAATCTCACCGCTGAAATTATTGTCTGACAAATCCAACCACATAATTTGTGTGAGGTTCCCAATCGATGTTGGAATTGCCCCTGTAAAATTGCAACTTGAGACAAACAAATTCTCCAAAGACTTTAGACTGCCGATAGAATCAGGTAATCCTCCTGAAAAATTTGTCGAAAAGAGAGATAAGAGCTTGAGGGAACTACTACTCCAATTGGACTTTGGAAGATAACCTTTAAGATCTGGATTATCCCCAAGATCAAGGTTTGTATACATGGAAGGCGGAAGATGTTTATGTCGAATGTTCCCTGCAAGCTACAACCACTGAGACTAAGAGTTGTCAAGGAGGAGGATAGATTCATCATCGAAGAATTAGGTGTAATTGAGGACATATCTGTCTCATCCAGAAGAAGTTCCCTTAACTGGGTAAGGTTACCGATGACTCTTTTCCAAACTGGTGTTTTGATTAATAATCCCGAATTGTAAGAATCATCACCGTTGTGAGAAAGATCAAGTGAAACAAGCGAAGACAACTGGGAGATTTCATATGGGATTTCACCAGTAAAAAAGGATTTAGATAAGTTAAGATGAGTCAAACTCTGAAACCTGCCAAACTCGGATGAAATTAGGGAGTGATTGAAGAAATTCCCAGCGAGATTCAAGGACCTGAGATGGCCAAGAAGGAAGAGGGTACTGTTGGAATGAATGGGGCCAACAAGCCCACTGCAACTAAGGTCAAGGGCAATGACATGGCGAGTGGAATTGTCACAGACGACACCATCCCAAGTGCAGCAGTCCTTATACTCCTTCCAAGACCCTGTCTTTGGATAAGAATTAAAACACATCTGAAGATCAATTGAATAATAATAATAATGAGCGAAACTATTGAGAGTAAGAGAGCGATTAAAATGGAGTAGAGCAGAGCATTGTGAGTTTGAAGAAAAGGAAGAAGAAAAGGGGAATTGAGAATGGAAGAAGAGCAAGGAAAGTAGTAGACTGAAATACTTCCAACTTAAACACTCGCCCATTTTGATTTGTTAATTGATACCCTTAAAAAAGCAACAGATGCAAGTATTTGGTGATGTTATTAGTAAGGCATGGGATGAGATGGGATGGGATGTACATATTAGATTCACATTTATATAGGCTACCAAGTCAATCAAAGTCTTCAATTAAAAAAATTTTTAAAAAATCAATCAGAGTCTTCTATCTTCTTTTTTTTTTTTTTTTTCAAAAATAAAGTTTAGTTATAAAATTAACTATAATCTAAGGTTCCGATCTTACTTAATAAAATAAATATTACTACATATTTTAAAAATTTAACCGTTTATTACATTCGTAACACACATGTTAATTTTGTACTAATGTGTTATTATTTATTATATGATCTATAATTTTATATTACTTGGCAATTTAAATAATTTATTGATGACATTACTATTAATTTTTAATTTTTTAGAAATTTTACAAGCATAGATGATATAAGATGAAAATGTAATCCAATGGTGAATTTGTCAAAATTCACTTCTTATAAAAAGATATTGAGTAAGGTTGTAATTTAAGACTACAACTAATTTTGTAACTAAATTTCCTCTTTTTTTACATTTATTATTTTAAGTCAATCAAAGTCCTTAAATTATGAAACTACGTTGATAGTTGCAGGTTTATTATTAAACAATGACTTGTACATACTACGTGTCATACTACATGGTCTACTTGATCAAATACTCTCATTCTTTAAAAAAAATGGTATTTCCAATTACAAAAATCATTCATTAGTCAAAATTGGTGAACAGCTATTAACGAAAATTAATAATGATAGATCTCACCATCGTCATAAAATATCTTACATGCCCGACATATAAGACCTAAATGATATTGACATGTAGGCTCCATGGCGAAAAGCTATTTAGATGGACTTTCCTACTGTGATAACAGAAGTATTACGTCTATAATTTTTTTACAACAAATTTTAAATATCAGGTTGTTAGAAGTTTTTAATTTAAATTTACTACTGAGATTACTTTTTTGCCCACCAGTAATAATCTGTCACTTAAGATTTATTATAAATATAGCATCTCTCTTGTGATAAAATATCTTATACGCGGGGCATATAAGACCTACATGATACTGATATGTAGGCCCCGTAACGAAAGGTTATTAATGACAAACCTCACCATTGTGATAGGAGAAGTGCTACGTTCATAACTTTTTCACAAAACTTTCATAACAAATTCTATGTGGTAGGTTGTTACAAATTTTTAATATGAAACTACCATTGAAATTACTTTTTTTTATCACCATTAACAACAATTAACCTACTACTTATGATTTGTTATGAAATTATTGTAAAAATGTTATAAATATAATATTTCTCTTGTGATAAAATATCTTATACACTTGACAAATAAGGCCTACATGATATTGACATTTGGGCCCTATAATGAAAAGCTATTAATGAGTTAACATTTATGGGAAATGCTAACGAGTGCCCTAAAGGCACTCATTAAGAATCCATTTAAAGAAAGTTTTTATTTCATTTTTATGAGAAATGTAAAAAGCTATTAAAATATTAATTACTTTTTTTTTCATTTTTCATACAAACTTTCTTTAAATGGATTCTTAATGAGTGCCCTTAGGGCACTCGTTAGCATTTCCCAACATTTATTCATATGCTACCAAGTTAATCAAAGTCTTCCATCTCTCTTTCAACTTTTGTAAGTCAATCAAAGTCCTTGAATTACAAAGCTTCATCGATGTTGCGGCTTTATTATTCTACCGTGAGTTGCACGTGATACTGACATTTGGGCGCTATAACAAAAAGCTATTAATGAGTTAGAGCATCCACACCAGTCCGTGGAAAAAATTTTCCATTTTACACTTCTAAAACTTACTTTTTCTATTTTACACGCTTATTTTTAGAAAACATCTACATCAGTTTGTCTATTATACACATTTATTCAAATAAAATATTCATTTCTTTAATCCAACACAACCCACACAGCCACCTTCATCAACCACAGAGATCAACGCCTCCGGCTCCCACCGACTAACAAGATCGACGCCGGAATCCACACAAGCCGATCACATCGGCAGTTGGGCGATCTCGTTCTCATCGGCGGCGGGGCGATCTCGTTCTCATCGGCGGTGGGGCAATCGGCGGAAGCTAGAGGAAGAAAAACTTGATGAGATGAGAGAGAGGGAGGGAGAGAGAGTTGTGCTGTCACTGATATGCAGAGAGGGACGTGAGAGTCCGGTGGAGTGAAGTGAGAAAAAATTATTTTTTTATGATATCCATATGCTACAGTAACCGTGTAAATTTGCACGGTTACTGTAGCAACTTGCAATTATACATGAGTTTACACCCACTGATGTGAGTATTTTTTTTTTCTCAAAATGTGTAAAACTAGTGACTTTTTCCATTTTGCACATTTATACAAAGGCTGGTGTGGATGCTCTTAACATTTATATATGCTGCCAAGACAATCAAAGTCTTCCATCTAAATTTTTTCTTAGTCAAACAAAGTCCTTGAATTACGAAGCTTCATCAATATTGCGGCTTTATTATTCTACCGTGAGTTGTACGTGGTCTTGATCAAATATTCTCATTCATTTAATATATATATATATATATATATATATTATAGGGGTAAAGGGCCCAATTCCAGATAGTAGACCGTGGGCCCGTCCGAGCGGACTTATCGTCCGAGGACAATAAATTACGTGGACTGTACCTAGAATAACTCCTCCCTGTAATAAAACTTCTATAAAGGAAGAATGGAGTTATCCGAGGAGCATTGCCTGGTCGGACGATTAGAGGGGTGATCCAGGTGAATGTCCCAGCATTGATCTTATCATTGCTGGAGAACCTCTAGGTTCATGTGGGCAAAGAGGGTAGGTGGCAACAAAGAGATATTATGTGAAAGACTGCTGCCACCGCATTTATAACCCTACAGCTAACCTCCTGACCGCATTAATGGGGAAAAAACATCTGAACAGTGACATTCACCCTTTATAGCTGCCATATGAAGACTTCAAGTGAAGGTTGATGGGACAAGTATCAAAGGAGACTCACCTAACTGGCACTTGAGGCAAAATTGGCCTATAAATAGAGCTGAAAACCAAGAGAAAGAGGATCGAACAATCAAGAGAAAAAAAGAAATCATTGAAGAAGAGAACAGAAAAGAGAAAGATACAATTACTCAGAACAATTGCCTAAGCTTTCTCCTCGGACTAAGCCGAGAAGGATCCTGTACAATCTCAACGTTTCATTTATGTTAATCTAGTCACCACAATTCTTGGGCCATCAACCCACTCGCTCTCAATCAAGTTTTCTTCGGCCCACTCTCTCAACAAATTCATTCCAAGGATACTGTATACATCATGGGCCTCAATTTCTTCTACTTGTAGGCCCATCCGTGGATTTGTGTCCTTACATATATATATATATATATATATATATATCCAAAAATTACTCATCAGTCAAAATTGGCAAAAAGCTATTAAAGGTGGACCTCACCATTGTGAGAAAATATCTTATATACCTAGAATATAAACCCTATGTGAGATTGACATGCGGACCTTATAACTTAGGGTCCACATATCAATCTCATATACGCCGGCTGTATGCAAGAATTTTGCCACCAATGTTCTTTTGTCCTTTTTTTTCCCTTAGGAAAGATAGAATTTATTACATTTTCCAACAATAATGTAAAGTTACATAAAATAAAAACTTAATGCGTCCAGTTAACGCCCTTAAGTCATTTGTTAGTAGTTCATTTAAGATTTGTTGTGAACATAACATCTCTCTTGTGATAAAGTATCTTATAGACCCGACATATAAGACCTACGTGATACTAATATGTGGGCCCCATAGCGAAAAGTTATTAATGATAGATCTCACCATTGTGATAGGAGAAGTGCTAAGCTCACAGCTTTTTCACAACACTTTCACAACAAATCTTAGGTGGTAGGTTGTTATGGATTTTTAATATGAATTCACCATTGAAATTACTTTTTTTTACCACAATTAACAATAAGTAATAACCTACTACCTATAATTTGTTATAAAAGTGTTTTAAAAATATTGAAGTGATAATATTTCTCTTGTGATAAAATATCATATATGCTTGACATATAAGACCTACATGATACTGACATTTGGGACCTATAATTAAAAGCTATTAATGAGTATTAAATTAACATTTATATATGCTGCCAAGTTAATCAGAGTCTTCCATCTCTCTTTCAATTTTTTTTTAAGTCAATCAAAGTCCTTTAATTACGAAGCTTCATCGATATTGCAGCTTTATTATTCAACCGGGAGTTGTACGTGGTCTTGATCAAATATTCTCATTCATTTAATATATATATATATATATATATTTTGAGAATCACTCATCACTCAAAATTGGAAAAAAGCTATTAATGATAGACCTCACCATAGTGAGAAAGTATCTTATATACACTCATATATGCAGGCCGTATACAAGGATTTCGCCACCAATGTTCTTTTTTCCCTTTTTTTTCCTTTAGGAAAGATAGAACTTTATTATATTTTTCAACAATAATGTAAAGTTACATAGAATAAAAACTTAATGGGTTTGGTTAACGTCCTTAGGTCATTTGTTAATAGATCATGTAGGGGAAGAAATTGCATCAGCCCCCTGCAAGCCATTTGTCCTCTTTAGGGAACCAGGTCCGCAAGGATTTGTTCTGAAGTGGTGGGAGCGAGTCCCACATCGCCTAAAGAAGCGCCCCGCTCATGGTTTATAAGCTTCTAGAGCGACCATAAGTGTACCATTACTCCTCGTGTGCGTCGCAAACAGGAAGTAATGGTAGAGGCGTGCCCTTTGAGGGTAACAAAACCGTGCGGGTACTATGCGGTCGGAGCAAGTCTCAAAAACTGCCACCCTTACCCTAAAGCGAACAATACTTGAGATGGGCACTGCCCTCAAAAAGCGCCCTTTTGTAAGGGGAGAAATTGCATCAGCCCCCTGCAAGCCATTTGTCTTCTTTGGGGAGCCAGACCCGCAAGAATTTGTTCTGAAGGGATGGGAGCGAGTCCCACATCGCCTAAAGAAGCGCCCCACTCATGGTTTATAAGCTTCTGGAGCGACCATGAGTGTACCATTACTCTTTGTGTGTGAGAACAAATCCTTGCGTGCCTGCCTCCCCAAAGAGGACAAATGGCTTGCAGGGGGCTGATACAATTTCTCCCCCTACAGATCATTTAATGAAAACTTTGATACCACTTTCATGCGAAATATAAAAAATTGTCGGAAATAGTAGTTTTTTCATTTTTCCATAATATAATTCTAATTATATTTCCTAAACCAATGCTCTTAGGGCATCTGTTAACTTTTCCCTAATTGAATTAAAATATCCCTGGCGGCTCACACCACACCAATGCCAATATCAGGCTAGCAAACCAAAGAACTTCATATTGTCTAGCCAATATCAATTCTTCTTATGCACATCTCTGTAACGCTATTACATAGAAAGTTTACAAAAAGTTCAATTGTTCAAAATTACATCTCCCTTTTTGAAATTGTGTTAATTTGCGTAAGTATTGTTTTTGCTACAATTCTTTTGTTCTTACTATTTATTGCTAATGAAGAGGAAGTATAGTAATCTTTTTCATCAATAACGGAGCTAGGATTTCAATTTAAGGGAGACAAAATTAAAGACAAGACTGAAAGCAAAATTAATTAAACAATTATTAATATACATTAATAAAAATAAATAGCAAATTATATAACAATGTAATCCTCTTACAAAATGCCAATATGTAATATGTATAAACTATAACATATTTTTCATACATAAGGTTAATTTACTTAGCTATCTTCAACGATTTTTCATATTTTGAAACTAAGAAAGAGTCATATACTGAAAGGAAAAAGATTGTAAAGGAATGAAGATATAAGGTTTGTGTGTGTATATTTTAAATGATCTAATCCACTACTTTGAGTTGAAATGTAGTGAAAAAGATGAAATTTACTTGACCTTAAAAAATGTTTTATTTATATGTTTAAAGATAGAAAGCCTTATCGATTTATAAGTTATAGGTTATAACTGAAGTACATCATTAGCCATTAAGGCTGAAAAACACAATGGTAACTCCTCAAGCCAAAGTAGAGCATCAACACATTTTTTTTTTTACGAAATCCGCAATAACAGTGGCACCTAAATTCCCATCCTTGGCTACATATTAAAAAGACCATGATCAAAGACCATGAAGGACATGAGATAACTTCCACTTTCCACGCAAAGCATGAGCCCATTTTTAAGATTGCATCACTTTATAAAAGTTATTATTATCTCGTTCTAATTACAGTCAAATATTGCAAAATTTTGAGCAAAAACTTGACCATTTTAATAGCACCCAATAGAAAGGACTCTGGCACACAAAAAATGTCGTAACGTGGGAAAATAGAATATCAATTGTTATGAAAGATCAAAATTCACGAGTGCCGTGAGTCATATATATATATATATATATATATATATATACATACATATATATATATATATATATTTTTTTTAAAGTTGCCTCTTTGGATTTTTATTTAATAACATGATATTTATCTCTATATCTCTTTTTTTCCCCCCGCTAATTGAGGAATTGAACACCAAAATGGGAATTCGAAAAAAGAATTAGTAGATTTGAGGTATAGTTATCTCTCGGTAAGGGTAATCAGGTTTGGTACGAGGGAAAACCAAATCTAAAAATTTTGTTGGGTGAGGCGACAAACAGATCTAAACTCTTATTTTAAAGGAGTCCTTTGGAAGGTTAGGAAGAAATTATTAGGTCTACTGGAGAAGAACTGCTAAAGTGGTCATTCCAACTAATAAAAACCTACCACTTATGCAAATTTGACATTATCTAGTGATTTTTTATTTTTTATTTAATGTGCTGATTAAGAAGCTGACTCACAAATTTGAATAAGTGGTATTATTTCATTGGTTAGAAATTACCATTTTAGCAATCCTCTTGGTGGACCTAATAATTTCTTAATAATTTCTCGAGATTAAGGGGGCAGTTGAACCAATCTCAATTTGAAATGGATCGAAGGGGATCGAATTTTGACCAAAATAGACCAAATAGAACCGAAGTTAACAGAATGGACCAAAATGATCCAAATGGACCAAAAAAGTGGACTAAAATAGACTTAATTTGACTGAAGTGGACCAAATGCTACATTGACGCGACTCAAAAAGAACTTAGCAGCAATAAGTGAGATATTATATAGATTTATAAAACTTGTATGTAGTAAAATTTGTACTAACTACAATATCACTAAAAAGTAATTATATTTGTCATAAAAATAGTAATTGTAGGGGTAAAAGGCGCAATTTCAGATGATGGGCCGTGGACCTGTCCGATGAGACCTGTCCGTCCGAGGACAGTTAGTCATGAGGAGGATACCTGGTCTAATTCCTCTCTGAAGTATGACTTATATGAAGGAGGAAAAGAGTGGTCCGAGGAGAACCGCCTAGTCGAATGATCAAAGGGACGATTCAGATGAATGCCCCAGCATTGATCCTAACATTTCCGGAGAATCCCCAGATTTATGTAGGCGAAAAAGACAGGTGGCGGCAATGAGATATTATGTAAAAGACTGCTACCACCGCATTTATGATCCTGCAGCTAACCTCATGGCCGTATTAATGGGGAAAACACATCTGAACAGTAACTCTCACCCTTTACAGCTGCCGTGTGAAGATTTTGGGGGAGGGTTGATAGGACAAGTATCAAGAAAAGAATCACCTAACTGACACGTGAGAAGGACCAGCTTATAAATAGAGCGAGAAGGAAGGAAAAAGGGGATCGATCCATCTGGAGAAAAGGGGAAGTAACCAAAAAAGAGAGAAAGAAAGAGAGTGATATAAGTGCTCGGACAACTGCTAAAACTCGCTCCTTGGACCAAGCCGAGAAGAATCCTGTGCCACTTCAGCATTTCGTTTTCGTTAATCCAATCATAACTATATTTGGGCCATCAGCGAATTCACTTTCAATCCAGTTTACTCAGCTCATTCTCTACAAATTCATTGTGAGGATACTATTCACGTCTTGGACCAAAGTCCATCTCACATGTAGGCCCATCCCGCGAATTGTGTCCTTACAATTGGTGCCGTCTGTGGGGAGTTAACTATTGCGTTGGTGAGCTGAGGCTTGAACCATGGTTGGATCAGGTCCTAACAGGGCGGAATCAAATAGTTCACAACAGCTTGATCATTTCGCACACCTCGAGCGAGAAAGGGACCGTGAGGGGAGCGTGCATACCAATCATACCGGGAGGAGTCGATGTCGAGGTGATGGTGATGAGTCCCATAAAGACACCACGAAGGACATGCAACGTAAGATTGATCGTCTGAAAGAGAAGCTGTGCCGTGTGCGGAGGAGGCGTAGTCCATCCAATAGTCTGTCCATCACTGATGACTCTTCTGACGATAATGATGATGCTAATTATAGACGTCGGTCCAGAACACCCCCAAGTGAATCTTTCTCTCACGAGGAAGAACGCCACAATAAGCGCAGGGGTAGGAGCGTGTCCTCAAAAGGTGTAGGGAACGATGCCATGAATAGGGCACTCAACCAGATTTCCAAGTCACCCTTTACACGCAGAATAGAAGGGGGAAGCCTTCCTCGGCGTTTTACTCAGCCCACTTTCACTGCGTACAATGGGCGGATTGATCTTGTGGAGCACGTGAGTCACTTCAATCAGAGGATGGCTGTCCACTCTCGGAATGAGACTCTTATGTGCAAGGTGTTCCCCTCCAGTTTGGGGCCGGTGGCCATGAGATGGTTTGATGGCCTTGCAGCCAATTCTATTGGATCCTTTCGGGCGCTCATTGAGGCCTTTTGCTCTCGGTTCGTTACGAATACCAGGGTGCCTCGATCGTTAGATTCTTTGCTGTCCATGTCCATGCGAGAGGGGGAGATGTTGAAAACGTACTCAAATAAGTACTGGGAGATGTTTAATGAGATTGAAGGGAGTTTCAATGATGTGGCAGTGAGAACCTTCAAGGTTGGCTTGCCTGCCGAGCATGATCTGAGGAAATCGTTGACCAAAAAGCCCGTGAGAAGTGTGCGCCAATTAATGGACCGCATCAATGAGTACAAGCGGGTCGAGGAGGACCAGCTGCTTGGAAAGGAAAAAGCCAAGGTTATCCCTCAGGAGAGGAGGGATTTCAGGTCGGACTGGTACAACAATAGCAAGTCGTGGAGGGACTATAGCGTGCAGTCCGGGTCTGTTGCATCGCAGGCGGTCCATGTCGTGTTCCGAGAACCAATCCACCAGATTCTGGAGAAAATTCAGAACGAGCCACATTTCAGGTGGCCAAACAAGATAGGGGGAGACCCCACGAAGCGCAATCAGAACCTTTACTGCAATATCATTAGGAACGAGGGCATACTACAGAGGATTGCAGGACTTTGAGGAGTCACTTAGAACAACTTGTGAGGGAAGGAAAACTACAATAGTTTGTCTATCGGCCAAATAGCCAGGGAGACCACATCAGGCCAAGGGCTTTGGGGACCGCCTCATCAAGGCCCCCGTTGGGCACTATTAATGTTATCTTCGTGGCACCCGCAAGGACTGGATCCTGCCCTTCTAGAGTGATGTCCATCTCTAGGACGTCTGCCTAGGACACAAATCGAGAGTTAAAACGGGCCAGAGCAGAGATCCGACCAGCCTTGAGCTTCTCGCACGAAGATAAACACAAGACTATACAGCCCTATGATAATGCTCTGGTCATCACCCTTAGAATATGGGAGGTATGATGTGAAGAGGGTGATGGTGGATCAAGGAAGTAGGGCTGAGATCATGTATCCGAACCTGCACAAAGAACTGGGTTTACGACCTAAAGACCTGACAGCGTATAATTCGCCTCTGGTCAGCTTTGATGGAAAAACTGTCATCCCCAATGGTCTAATCAAGCTACCTATACAAGCAGGGTCCGAGGTGGTCGAGGTGGACTTCATTGTAATGGATGCATACTCTCCCTACACAGCCATTGTAGCTAGACCTTGGCTCCATGCTCTGGGGGCTGTTTCCATAGTTTTCAGAACCAGACCGGACTGGGAGGTCGGATCGTGAAAACCGGGAACCGGTGAGAAAACCGGTTTTTTAAGCTTAAAAAACCGAATTTTTAGTTAATTCCGGGAACCCCTAAAACCGGGGTTGGACCGCAAGAACCGGTCTCAAGAACCGTGCGGTCCAACCCCTTAGCAAATTTTTTTTTTTTTTTTATAAAAACAACTTAACACAATTTTATTAAATATATGCTTGAAAATCATTAAATTTCCTTCACATATATAGATATATTAGTCAATTTTGCTAGTTTTATAAATTTAATATCTATATTTGGCTTTAATTAATTATTAAAATTAATTATGACGTCATCACGGTTCGACCCCGGTTCAACCTCAAAAACCTTGAACCTCTCCCTTTTACGGTTCAATAAACGGTCCGGGTTTGAAAACCTTGGCTGTTTCGTCAACCTTGCATTTAAAGGTTAAATTCCCGTCCGGAGGACGAATGGAGGAAATTGTAGGAAGCCAATCTATGACAAGACAATGCCTCATAGCTGCCATTACGCATCAGCCTGCTGCCGAGCCAACAACCACCTTGGGCATAGATTCGTAGCAATTAGAGATCCCAATTCCGCTTAAGGTCGTGGAATTGGACGAGGAGAAGTGTGAGAGGTTGGAGAAAGTTATCATCGACGGAGACCCAGAAAGGTTCTTCCATGTCGGAGCTCAGTTGCCCCCTCGAGATAAGGAAGAGCTGCTGGCATTCCTTAGAAGGAACGTCGACGTGTTTGCCTGGAACTCTTATGAGGCCCTAGGGGTAGATCCGGAGTTCATCTGCCATCACCTAAACGTAAGTCCAGCTGCCCTACCCAAGAAGCAGCCACCTCGGCGCTCATCCAAAGAGCATTCTACCGCTATAAGGGAGGAGGTGAACAAGCTCAAGCAGGCAGGGGCTATTAGGGAGGTGTTCTATCCAGAATGGCTGGCCAATACAGTGGTGGTAAAGAAGAAGAACGGGAAATGACGCGTATGTATGGATTTCACAGACCTGAACAAAGCCTATCCGAAAGAGAGTGATATAAGTGCTCGAACAACTGCTAAAACTCGCTTCTCGGACCAAGCCGAGAAGAATCCTGTGCCACTTCAGCATTTCGTTTTCGTTAATCCGATCATAACTATATTTGGGTCATCGGCGAATTCGCTTTCAATCCAGTTTACTCAGCCCACTCTCTACAAATTCATCGCGAGGATACTGTTCATGTCTTGGGCCAAAGTCCATCTCACTTGTAGGCCCATCCCGCGAATTGTGTCCTTACAGTAATTATGAATTTTTTTATCATGTTGTTGATGTGAAGCTAATTAATCATGTCACTTTGTATGTAAATTTTTTAATTAGTAAAAGATATCATTTAAATGTTCTTTTTTTACAATTAAAACTTCAAATAACAACAATCATAAGATGCATTATTTAAAAAAAATTGTTGATTAATATTAATTTAAAAATGCTTAAATTACTTCTTGTACTAATAGATTTGAACAAAATAATTAAATGAACTCATTTAGTTATTTACTAAATGCTTTACAATTGAATTGTACCGAAATGGCTCGAATGGACCAAAATGTTATGTTGATGTCGCTCAATAGGAGCTTAACAATTTATACTATCCTTAAGTTTTTAGATATATATAAATATAGATTATGTGTCTTCCAATTAAATAATAATAATAAAGTAAAGAGTTTCCATCCTGTTTCCAATTTAATTTTAAGGGCTTTATAAATCTTGCAATCTTAACAGCTATTACAACAACCGAGTTGGTCACTCTAGCTGAGACCCTTGGCAAACTTCAATCTCAGAAATGCATGGTCAGTTTTACCACATAGACCAACATGGTTACCAAACCATTAGGCAATTGCTTCCAGCTTTACTTAGCTAATCTTCTCTTGGTTTCAAAACTCTGCCGCATGCTAAAAAATAAAAATCGAAGGCATTGATCTCACCTTTCAATAGATAGCCACTGAGCGCAGATCATTGCACTTTATGCTTTGCTGAAGCAGCAATGATAAAATACTATCAATTAAATTACACATTGCAAGTTAATTTTATTCAATCTGTGCATCAGACCCATATTATTCAATCTATTTCACATTATGGCTAAAATTATACAAGATAAAAGATCAACCAAGTTAACAGAGCCCAGATGGCATAAACTCTGGACAAAATCTGACAACAAAACTTCTGGTTCACCATTCCCCCTCAGAGATAGAGCCCATATGTCATTTTCTACGATTGAAAGCACAAGGTGCATTGCAATTGTTCTTTCAATAAACAATGCTTAAGAAGAAAAAAACTATAGGAGTAATACTGCAGCGTTATGCTTATAAGAAGGTTGCATCCACAGGAACAATTTTTTGAAAACCTCATTACAAACCTCTGATACAACTAAAAACAATTCGAAGTAACCACCAATGGGAAGAAATAAAAAGGAAAGTATAAAGATATTAAGTAATGGCATTCACAAGACAACTTAAATTCCAGGAGCTCGCAAAGTTTGAAGCAGGGAAGCAGTCATCTGCAACCCTTAGCCAACACACGAGACTCATATCAAAGAGGAAGGCATGGCGAGTGGCCTGAACAACCAGAGGAAAACCGGATCTTGATAGCTTTGTGGATATAACTTTGATTGTGCCTGGAGAGAGTGAATAAATGAAAAGACCGACAAAGTCATCCAATTAGAGGGCACAGTTGTCAAGAAATTGAAGAAAAATTCCAAAACTCAAATGGACTATACACGGGCTCTCAAGTGGTTATTATAAATAATAAAACCATGGTCATAAAAAATGTCAGGGTATAGTGATACCTGCATCTTTTGCAGAAGAGTTTGGGTTCAAGGCAACCAGAGAAGCCAAGAGTCATGAAGGACACACTTCTGGTTATATAGATCCCAAACATACAACAAACCTTTCCTCGTGACCAAAAACAGCTT
Source organism: Lithocarpus polystachyus (assembly GCA_033629205.1). Classification (NCBI taxonomy): domain Eukaryota; kingdom Viridiplantae; phylum Streptophyta; class Magnoliopsida; order Fagales; family Fagaceae; genus Lithocarpus; species Lithocarpus polystachyus. The sequence goes on along the minus strand of CM066162.1, from coordinate 15,631,336 downwards.
CCAGCACTCATCACAATCTATAAATGTTGCTGCTGATCCCATCATCATTGTTGGCATAGCTCGTCTCCCACACTTCGTGTAAACCTTCCCAAAGAAAACAGACATTAGCATGTGGTATAATATCACTAAGCAATTATTGTAAGTGTCCAAGCTTTAATATCCACGTACATTCTTCCTAAAATTTATACAACAGAAATTTTCAGATAGAGCATTTATCAACCAGTTGTCAATAGCCCTGATAAAAATTCAACAATCAGCCAAGGGACCCCCATGAGTGATTGTTAGGTTAAATGATGAAATTCACCATTTCCTAATGGCTCAAACTTTTAGGACAATAAGTAATTTAACATAACATCAAAGCAGGAGGTCATGGGTTCAAACTATGTCTCCATGTTACCTCCCATGAAAAAAATTCACGTGTTGGGCCCCACTTAATAAGGGCAGTTCAGGCCCAGGTGTGAATGGGGTGTTAGGTTAAACAATTATATTCACTATTTCTTAATAATTTAAGCTTTTAGGACAATCGCTAATCAAACGGAGATGTCTAGAAAAGCTTGTCAATGCCAAATTCTTTTATTTATTTATTTAAATAATGATAATAACTAAAAGGATCCCTATAACAAAAAAGTTTGGCAGAGAATGATTTGTATCTACAAGGCATTAGAAACAAGATACAACTATTTCGGTGGTTCAAGATAACAAAAATCAACAGTTGTGCCTAATATATGATGCAAAGATCTGGATTGCAATCATGAAGAGTAATAATCAAAATATACCATGCAATCCCTTAAATTATAGCAAAATAAAATGTTGAGAACATTCCAAAACTAAATACAAAAAAAAACATTGGAACTTCAATACATACCTGTAGGCATCCATATTCACATCCAACTAACCAGAAGTTTGCATTTCCAGCTAAAACAGTGACTTTCCCTGAGATCCTATCAGACCAAAGGGTTTGAGACTCCCTGCTGCAAACAATTTCTGTTTATTTCATCATAAATGTATTTTCCACCCCAACAATATCATTTGCAGCATGTTCTCTAGGTCAAGCTTCCAAGCAAATTGATAAAGCATCTAATCCTTCTTTCTTATCAAACACCATGATAGAAAGAGATGTATTAGAAGCAGGCAACAAAGAAGTAGAAGCCTTAACGTTCCCTGACTGTTCCACGTTGATGCTTCCATCTCTGCCCGTAGCAACTGGAACTTTCTCAATAATTAGGCTATCAGAAATTGTAGCCCTTGCAGTGACCCCTGAATGCTCCTTTAAATCAGAGCTTCTGCCTAGTGTTTCCCTGACAGAACTCTCTTTAAGCCACCCTCAGTTGGAACCAACCCATTATCATCCTTTCCATGATCAGACAATGTAAGAGGAAAGTCAAGCACCTAGATCTGAGCCCCAATAAGAAGATTTTCCTGCTGAACAGGCACTCCAACTGCTTCTGGAATAATCCTCTTTCTGCCATCAGGGCGTCTATATTCTCTTTGTTTTACAGGACTGGAAATCTGGGCAGAGGTTGAAACTTTATTTAACCCATCACCAGCAGTTCCAGCCCTCTTCTTCCCGTCATCAGCTTGAGGCTCACTCTTTGTTGCATCCCCTGCACCAACTGAAGATTTTACAAGTATCTACTTTTGTTGAATATCTGGAACAACTTTTTTGCTTGCAGTTTGCTTAACTGAAGCTTCTTCAAGCAATAACTGTGCCGGACTTTCAGCTAAGTTTGCCTGTCGACCTCTCACATCTCCATAACAATTTCTTTTTAACTCATCCAATTCAGTATCACTTAGTCTGTGGCCAAGTTCTTTCACCTCAAAATGGAAGTAGCCATGGACCCATCCAAGGAACAGGCAAAAAGTGAATATCCATCAGGACACCTGTTTATACTGGTACGAAAACTGTTCTATATTATTTTCTCATCAAATATGGATTTATTCCAAGCTTAGTATCATTTCTTTACACAAGTTTAGACTGTAAGACCAAATGAATTCTTTTTTTGATAAGTAAAAAGAGAATGAATTAATAGAGAAAGTAATTGAGTTTGATCAAAGCATAGAAACAAATTTTAGAAGGAGAGAGAGAGAAACTGAATGAATTCTAGAACTGTATATAATCCCAGTATAAGAAATCAAGAAAAATTGCTTCCATAGAACTTTAAAATCTAATATCCTGACTTAAGTTATAGTACCAGTTCTTCTTATATTGCAGATTGATGCATATGTTCTCCACTGATGCGAAATCAATGTTCCCTTCATGGTGGTAGAATGAAGGAGATTAATACAGTGTAGGACTTGGAAAAGGTGTCAAGGGTGGATTTCCCTTTTCTATTTTCGGTCTGGTGCAATATACCAAAATTTTCTAGGCAGTGTGATAAGGAACCCACCCATCAAGTTGTGTTTGATGCATGGTGTGAAATACTGTCATTTTGCCCCCAAAAAAATAAGACTTTCCTGCAGTGTTCTTACCTATTTAGCCTACATGAGTTGCAGTGTATGTCTACTTGGGAAGATTTTTATTGAATTTGAAAGATGGATCCTTTTAAGTTCTGTTTTAGGATGTATTCTGCTTTTCGATGCCAATGATGGGGGAAAGATTTTGACCTTCATGCAGTTGTGAGAGGAAGAAAGTGTTAGTTTGTCCTGAAGCATTTTGCCCCTTTTTTATTCTGTTCTATTACTTCACTGTATTTTTGAGGGCGCTTAATTTGATACTTGAACTAGAATTCTTCTCAGTTGTTTGTTTACACATCCCTATGATTGAGTAAGAGTTGAGTTTGACTGATATAGCATCTAGAGACAGTTCAATACAGACCTCTTCCTACTGATGAAGAACATGATTATAGCGGTATTGGGAGAAGACAATATGACCCTCGATTTGACTATAAACCCAAAACAATTAAAATATGTGCTGGAAGGACTAATGTAGTGACTAATTACTTCAAACCATCAATGAAACATTGCTAAGAGTAGCATCAGCATTTTGATAAACAAGCAAAAATATTTGGTTTCCAAGTAGACAATGAAAGACAGGAAAATACAAGGACATGAGATCAAACCAATACAGATAGCAATCACATACATATAAATCAAGCATCAGCAGTATCTTCAGGCTTCATTGCAGCGAAGGGATCATTATTAGGACCAACATCCTGCCCTATATGGCGCTGCACCAATCTCTGCAAATTAGCCACAACCTTTTGCTCACACTTGTCCTTCTCTTCATAAACAAACATAGCCAACGCCCTCTTATCCTTGGTGCTATAAACTTGGTTTTAACTTCCTAATACGAATAGCATTCATCCTCTGGTGCCTACTACCACTCATCACATAACCAAGACCCTCTGCTAAATTACCAATTGTCCCAAAAGCTTAAGCTGTTAGGAAATGATGAATTTTAATCACTTAACCATAAGTCTAACACCCTCAAACTTCTGAATCTCCTCCGCGGACAAACCCACTTCTCCTCTCCGCAGAATACGCTTCTTTGCACTGTCTCTCCAAATTGGCTAAATGATCCACAATCGTGTCCCAGGATCACAGGGAGGAATGTCCATGGTTTGACACCAAAAAGTGCTTAATAGCTGACTTGCAAGAATCTTGTGTGGAACGGCTGAATCTTGTGGGTTTGGAGGTGAAGAAAGAAAGCAAACCAAACCAATTTTGGCGCTATAAATTTACCAAATATGGATCAATTTGCCTTGTCCATGGCCAATTAGCTTTAGCACAACTGGAGCCTCTTCTCCCTATAAGTTTATGGAGAGTGAGGTAATGGGTTCAAGACCCATTGTGTGCATGTAACTTACCAATTTTAATATATAAAAAATACCTTCTCTATAACATGGAATATTTGGCTAACGGATTAAGATAACAAATCTGGATTTACGTGGAAATCCTGCCAGGCACAAAAGGCAACTACGAATAGATAATAACCAGAAATGCCTTCATCCAAGTCATAGCAAGTTCTGTAAAACAAATAATATTTAGCTCCTTTTCTAATACTCGAATAACTAAGGGATTGCATTCAGAAGAGATCCAAAGCATATAGCCAAAAAAAAATGGACAATGGACACCAGAATAACATGCATAGCAATAGCTCCATCCTCCCAAATATACTAATAACTCTAAAAAAAAAGCATTCAAGTAGGATTTCTTAAGCACATTATTTATTAATAATTTCTAACATAGTTAGCACACAAAGCATAAAACACATCAGCTTCAGGTTATATCTGATATACCTCGTTGTCAATGTTGCACCTCCTTTTGACATACTATTAGAACGCATATGCCTTATCTTTGTAAAAAATTACAAAAAATGGAGATTAAGAATATGTAAACCAATGGTGAGGTTGTCAAAAAAATTATCAAATTGAACATTATTGAATTTCACACACACACACACACACATATATATCAAAACCTTCCACATAAATATGTAAACATTAAAGATAGACGTTCCAAATTTATTGTCAATCAGTGGAGCCCCCCTTTTTTTGTGAATTTGGATGCTGGATTGCAGTGCATATATTGGCAGAAACAGAACATCTATATTTTTAACAGGAAAAACTTGTTTGATTAATACATTTCACTTTGTCATCTCTAGTCCAAGAATCCTTAACCCATTGAATACAAAATTTCACAAATATTACTAGATGCGGGAACCTCACATTACCAAGCACCTAATTCTAGGAATCTAAGTTTCCGAGAATGCTGATTTTCAAAGGAATAATAGTATTCTGTAAACCCAATGACACCTAAAAATAATTCTAACAAAATATAAAATAAAACTAATTAACAAAACCCACAAAGTTTAAACAAAAATATAATTGGGATATTAACAAGAGCTTAACATAATAGAATATGCAAGACTCTGCACCAAATAACTACTTAGTTACTAAGAAACCAGATATCTCCTTAGTTATTAAGAAATATGAGTCAACAGATAGCAATAATTGAAAAGCAATTTAAGAAAAACATACCCTATTGTGGACCAAGTTGCAAGTCTTGATGACGTCACATTGCATTTCATCATCCAGTATTTTTATTGCCTACCATCAAATGTTGTATAAGAGCTAAAAATTACTAACTGATAAAGTAAACCAAAATAAAATAGTTGTGTCACAATAGAGTTTCTACTAATATGGTATTGAAGGAAAGAGTCGAGCAAAATTACTTTAAATATTGCTCTCTCAAGACTTGTCATCAAAAGAAGTAATAATAATGTCCCGCAGGGGGGAGGGGGGAAGCATCATCTCTGTGACAATTTCACACCTTTGAAATTCTACAAAAATTTCATACAGTATAGACATGAAAATGAGAGTGAAAAATGAGGTCGAAAGTTTCCCCTGATGAACAGGAACACTTCTTGACAAAAGCTTAATATGATCCCTAGCCTTAATGATAACATATAGGTCCCTGGTCTTCCTGGTTGTTGAAACTGTCATGGACCCTTCAACCTAACCAACATGAATCATACAAATATTAGAAAAACACGTATACATTAGTAATGCTAACAATAATTCACATTTGGCTCATTACTAGCAATGTAATCAGATTAATTTTCACTAAACAAATGAATCCATAAAAATTTCCCTAAAAAGCAGTAATTTGTTTACCAAAAAAAATTAATTAAAAAAGAAGAAGAAACATTTACAGAAACTTACCTGATTAAGTTCACATGAAATGCCATACTCTTTCAAAGCGGATTTCACAGTTGGCCAGACCTCTTGCAAGTACTTCTCTGCACAAGGCAATTGAAAAACCAGAAACCTGAAATCAGCCAAATACCCAAAAAAGAAAAATAAAACAATAATGAACTAATTGCTAATTTGGATTTGACCTCTGTATCCGGGAAAGAGAGTGGAGAAGGAGCTGACTTCAAGCATTCCAGTTTCATTCCAAGACAGGTCAAACTTGTCGATCTTCCCACGGTTTCGGCTTGTCATGCTTTGCCTTGTGCTTTATTTTCGGCTGCTGTGAAATGTCGCCATTGTTCTCATGCTCCATCACCCAATTCATCTTTTCTTATCTGGGCAACTATAATTTTGCATGTACAATGAAATTATATATAACACTAACTGCAAGTTCCATCCACAAATTCTCTTGACAAAACCAATCAAGCCACTTGAAGAAAAAAAAAACATCATGATATTAGGAAGTGCTTCCAAATATACATAAGCCTACATTGCCCAAAAATATTAGAATACGAAATTTCGGTGCTTTTAGCTATTGCAATCCATTTCACCAATCAAGCCCCTTCTTCTCTCTCCGATCATCATTTTTTTTTTCCTATCTCTTTGTTCTTTGATGAGAAATTGCATGTGTTCGTGTCTTCCGCTTCGTCTTCCTCTTCTGTTTTGTGTTTTGTGTTTTTGTTTCTCGTGGGCTTAAACTTTTTTTAATTTTTTTTGTTTTGAGTATTATGAAAATCGAGTCTCTAATACTCGATTTACAAGAGTTCGCCACGTCAGACCAAATGCCACATCAGACTCATCGGGTCATGGAAATCGAGCATCAAAGACTCGATTTCTAGGCCCAAAATCGAGTCTTTGAGACTCGAGATGTTAGTAACTTATATAGTTTGTAAAATCAACCTACTAACTAAGTAGTTCTGAAAATGGGCTAAAGCCCCATTTTCGCCGAATTTTATCTAAACTAATTCAGGTGAGTAAAGTGTTAAATTTTAAATCATAGGTAGACAACTTAAATTTTAGTCGAACCATACGTGGATAAGTTGTAACTAGTCATAAAAATAATAGCAAATTTTAAATTAAAAAAAGAAAGGAAAAAAAAAAAAAACAATAGAGGATGAAAGAGAGGAAGAGCAACCGTAGCAAATTTTAAATTAAAAAAAAAAGGGGGGGGGGGGGGAAATAGAGGATGAAAGAGAGGAAGAGCAATAGTAATGTGAGAGGGGAGAAAAAAAAAAAGATGGAGAGTTAGAGGAGAGGTAAGGAGTGTCAAAGTCAAGATTGTAAAGCATTAACTAGAAATCCGTCACTTATGTGATATATGTATGTATTCATATTACATCAGCTTATTTGAATTTTTTTGTTGAAATATATATATATTTTTTTTTGAAAGTTGGTTAAAGTATCCTTGTATTTTGTTTCTCAAAAAAGAAAAAAAGAAAAGAAAAAAAGAGTATACTTGCACTTTAAAATGTAAGGTTTTAAAAAGATGTACAAAAGCAAAATGGATAAAAACTAAATGAAAAATCTAGTGGCAAATAAAAGATTAGCAAAATTAATTGTTAATCTTTCATTATTATATATTATATAAATGGTGAGGATTTTAGTTAGCTAAAATAATAAAGTTTATTGTTATTGAACAAGGGACCTAGGTTTGAATCCTACTAACCTTGAAATCCATTTAGTGTTTTGGGCTGATGATAAAGAGCAAGTAGTACGTAGCAAATATCATGGGTTCAATTCATTTCATATTTATGTGGCATCCAAATAGTTACATTGGTAAAGTTTCTTATTCTCAAATAAATAACTTAAGTTTAAATCTCACATACATTAAACTAATTAGTGTCATAGTTTGATGATATATAGCAATCATTATATAGCAAAAACCATAAGTTTATTGTAAATATATACACAAAAAATTTCATTGATGAGGTGGTATATGGCCAAATTTGACTAAGCTAGGTAAGTTCTTTTTAATCATTCAGTTCATCAGTTGTTTTAATGACCCTATATTGGTATTAAACTGTTGTCCTATGTGTAATTAGATTACCATTTAAAGCTTTCTGCAAAAAAAAAAAAAAAAAAAAAAAGATTACCATTTAAAGTGGAGTTGTTAAATCCTCTTGGTCGAGATATTTATTTGAGATATCTTTCAATGCAATCCCTATTAAGGCAACATTTTTTGTATGGGTCCTATTAAGACAACATTGATCCTGCATTATCTCACATTTTAGCATTATATGGTCTTGGAAACTCCTTAGGGGAAGTTGTGTGTTTAACGTGTGTGTGTGTGTGTGTGTGTGTGTGTGTGTGTGTGTGTGTGTGTGAGAGAGAGAGAGAGAGAGAGAGAGAGAGAGAGGCTTATAAATTAGCACGAGTAGAAAATACACTACTAAGAACTGTTGGTTCAATTTATTTTCAATGTGAACTAGATGATTCTGTCTCTCAAATTTAAATGATTTCATGTTCATTTACTTTGAAAATTTTCTAGCATGGAATTCTAAGTTGCCTCTCTTAGAATTTGTCTTGTTCTTCCTGTTCATCATTTGCTAAATTTCCTTGGTAACGGGGGAAAAAGAATTCATAAAGCACACTATGTCATTATACTAATATACTTACTATCATAGATGTGGCAAGGTATGTTTTTAGAGATCTGGCCTTTGATTTTTGGCTATCTACCTCTCCCTACAAGTTGTCCATTGCAGTCTTGTCTTGATTCAATTACAAAGCATTATACGAATACTTTGAAGGAAAAAAAAAATTAGAGCATTCACATTTTCTTTTTGGAGAGGGTAAAATTATGAACATGACGGATCCATCTAAATGAACATGACGGTGCTAGACCAATGTGCTAATAGTGGACGGATACAAGATGCACAAGCGCAATGTAGACGGATTTTAAGGCCACGTGGCATCCGCATGGTTTAAGTGACCTCCAAGTAATCTTAAATGGAAACAACTTGCGTCCTACGTTTAATCCTAATCAATAGAGTCCCAATATGGATAGAATCCTAACATGAGAAAAATCCCGTAATATACGCCCATTAATGATGATCTTCTCCATAAGGAAGAGCCTTCTTGCACAAGAAACGGAGGTCGGTTCTACGCTACTATAAAATCCCAAAAGCTTTTAGGAAACAAGGTACGCATAATTCACCCAACTCTGGCACTCTAGAGTTGTGAAACGTTATCTAACTTAACCTTCGAAGGGTCTTTGGCTGATATCACACTGGTACTCTCCAAAGGTCTTCTTGTTCTGTGTTGTGCAGGTTTTATTTTGATCGCATGAGGCCCGTGTGACTTACTGGTGATTTTTTCGCCTTCATCAGTTGGCGCCGTCTGTGGGAACTCGAGCAAAGTATGCCATACTCGACGCTTCTAGGACAAAAAGTTGCATGGTACTCACACGTTCGATGGCAACAACCACTAACCATTAGGGTGAAGAACCACGCACCACTGCCCTAGAGAGACAAGTTCAAACCCTTGTAGCAGCGGTTGAGCGACTCACCAAGCAGAATCATGACCTAGAAGAACAGCTGCGCCAGAAAAACGCAGCGCTAAACACCCAAGAGGAAGACCAAGAAGGAATTAGCGCCAAAAGGAGGAATCAAGAGGGGCCGGAAGGCAGCAACGCCCCGAGTAGACAAGAATGACAAGACACTAGTCGTCCATACACCATAGACGCCGCTCCCCCTCACATAGTCGCAGAGATGCAGATAATGAAGGAGCGAATGGATTTTATGCTGAACGCCTTCAGAGGACGAGTATCCAGTGACCTCGATGACTTGGTTCACCGAACTGATTCACCGTTCACCGCGCCTGTCACGTCGTTCCCCCTACCACCAAAATTTCGTATGCCTCAGGTGGAGAGCTATGACAGATCTAAAGACCCCTTGGATCCCCTAGAGTCCTTCAAGACCTTGATGCACTTGCGAGGAGTAGCTGATGAGATCATGTGTAAGGCCTTCCCCACTACGCTGAAGGGTCCCGCGAGGATTTGGTTTAGCAAATTGGTGCCCAACTCCATCAGTACCTTTAAGGAGTTAAGCGCCCAATTCGCCTCACACTTTTTCGGGGGGCATATATACAAGAAGTCCACGGCGTGCCTAATGAGCATTAAGTAGTGGGAAGAGGAGACGCTGAGATCTTATATAGCCCATTTCAATAAAGAAGCTCTCTCAAACGACAAAGCCGATGACAAAATACTCGTTGCCGCATTCACGAATAGGTTGCGGAATGGTAAGTTTCTATTTTTCTTGTATAAGAATGACCTGAAGACCATGTCGGATGTGCTCTACAGGGCTACTATGAATGCAGAAGACGCATTACTGGCGCGCAAAGAGAAGCCCAAGAAAAGAGAGAGACAGGAGGAACCGAGACAAGACAGAGGGCGAAAGATGGCAAGGACGGGAGATAAAAGAGAAGATAGACACTCCAAGCCTCCTATCGGAAGGTTCACAAGCTTCACCCCACTAAACACTCCGATTAACCAGGTCCTGATGTAGATCAAGGATAAAGGAGCCCTAATGTTCCCTGGCCAGCTAAAGGGAGATCCCAACAAGAGGTCAAGAGACAAGTACTACTGATTCCACCATGACCATGATCATGAAACATCTGATTGCTATGACTTAAAGCAGCAGATAGAAGCACTTATCAAGCAAGGAAAGTTGCAAAGGTTCGTTAGTAAGGATAGGACGGACCAGCCCCAAGAACCTCCTACCCGGAGAGAAAATGAGCACCAAAGACCCCCACTAGGGGACATAAGGATGACAGTAGGAGGGGCCACGACATCTGGCTCATCCAAGTAGGCACGCAAGACTTACATACAGATGGTTCAGAACGTCCAGTTGACAGGGTATGTCCCAAAGATGGCACGAATTGACAACCCTGTAATTGGTTTCACAGAGGAAGATGCCTGGCGTCTCCATCACCCACATGACAATGCGCTTGTAGTCAGCATATGTGTAAGGGATTACAACACCCATCGAGTCCTCGTGGACAACGGAAGCTTTGTCGATATCCAGTATTATTCGGCATTTCAGTAGATGAGAATAAGGAGAGAATGGTTAATTCCAACCAACGCGTCGCTAGTAAGATTTGGAGGAATAAGGGTACATCCCCTAGGAGTGGTCACCCTGTCGGTGACGGTCGGAGATTAGCCTCAGCAGATCACTAGGGATGTCACATTCCTAGTGGCAGATTGTTCATCTACATACAACGCCATATTAGGTCACCCTACTTTGAATTCATGAAAGGCCGTAACCTCAACGTACCACTTGATGATCAAGTTTCACACCGAGTACGGAATGGGAGAAGTGAGAGGGGATCAAGTGGCAGCACGCGAATGCTACATTGCCATGCTGGAGATGGACGATCATTTGCAAACTATGTGCATAGAGGAATAGTGAATGACAGCAGAACCAGTGGAAGGATTGGAAGAAGTACTCCTCGATGATTCTAGGCCTGAAGGAACAACGAGGATAGGAACCTTGGTCAACAAGACAATACGTCAAGCACTTACGACTTTCCTAAAGGAAAACCAAGACATGTTCGCTTGGAGTCATGAGGACATGCCAGAAATTGATCCGTCGATCATAGTCCACAAGCTAAACGTATCGCCCTAATTTCCTCTTGTCCGGTAAAGGAAGCGAGTGTTCGCATAGGAGCGAGACAAAGCCATAGCTGAGGAGGTTCAAAAGTTATAGGAAGCAGACTTCAAATGAGAAATGTATTGCCCGACTAGCTGGCTAACATGGTAATGGTCAAGGAAGCCAGCGGAAAGTGGAGGATATGTGTAGATTTCATGGACCTAAATAGGGCCTGCCCCAAGGACAACTATTCTCTCTCGCGGATTGACGCATTGGTAGACTTAACCGCAAGACGCCAGTTACTAAGTTTCATGGACGCATTCTCTAGTTACAACCAAATCAAACTAGATGAGGCTGATCAGGAGAAGACCTTATTTGTCACCAGCCAGGGGCTCTTCTGCTACAAAGTAATGCCATTCGGACTCAAGAACGCAGGCGCAACATACCAAAGGCTGATGAATAGGATGTTCACCCATTAGATCAAAAGGAATGTGCAAGTTTACGTAGACGAACATGCTGGTGAAAAGCATACGAGAGGCCAACCACTTGAGTGACCTCCTAGAGACTTTTGAAACTCTGCAATCATACAACATGAAGCTAAATCCAAACAAGTGTGTGTTCGGAGTAATGGCTGGAAAGTTCCTGAGATTCATGGTCTCTCAAAGGAGTATTAAGGTCAACCCAGAAAAGGTACAGGCCATAATAGAGTTAGCTCCACCAAAGACGATCAAGGAAGTCCAAAGCTTGAATGGCAAGGTAGCTGCATTGAATAGGTTCGTTTCAAGAGCAATGGATAAATTCCTACCTTTCTTTCAAATATTGAGAAATTCGTTCGAATGGATGACCGAGTGCCAGCAAGCATTTGATGATCTAAAAGCGTATCTTTCTTCCCCACCATTGTTAAGTCCGACCAAACTAGGGGAAGAACTGTTCCTATACCTTGCCGTCTCCCCTACCACTGTCAGCGTGGCTTTGGTCAAAGAACAAGAGAAGGTGTAGAAGCCCGTATTGTAATGCCCCAAAATCATAAGTAATAAAAGTCTATTTAATCTGAATAATCCATAAAAATATTAAATGAAAGAAACCAGCAATCTTAATTCTCATCACAAATGTCAGAGCTCTAATCCACTAAAGACAAAACATCCTCAATTATAATTCTCCAATACAATGTTCAATGCCAATAAAAAATAATAATAATAATAATAATATCCTCAGTTCCTCAAAATAGTTCGTAACTGCTGTCTCCCCAGAATCTCTACTCCAATAATCCCTCTAATGTATCTGTAAGGGGAAATAAAGGGGGTGAGATAACTCAATAAGTGGAATTTACTAACATTGGGATGTGGAAACAACCCTTTCAAATAAATAATTCTTACAACAATTTCATAACTTGCAACTCATCAATATTTTATCATCAATATTTCATATAAAGAAAATATCTTTATGTTGTGAGCCATCATATATATAAATCAATACCATCATACACACAATTTCCTAAACTTTTCTCGTGGTCAACGATTAAGCTCCGTTGACAGGGTTGTGTTGTCCCCTTTTTGGGACTAGAACCTCCTTTTCATCCCCTTTCTTAAAGATGGCTCCTTTGGAACCTAAAGGTGTATTCCCTTGCTAAGGAGCTTCCTTTTTGGATTCTCAATAGTATACTCTCTTACTAAGGAGCTAACAAATGTGCACTGTCCCCTTTTCTGGGACCGTCCCTTACTAAGGACTAGCTACAGTATGATGGTCCCTTGCTAAGGACTAAATATAATACTGAGCTTTTAATCACGACTTGCTATAAGTTTTTGATAATGCCTTAAAATGTATACTTGTTATATATTTATGTGGGCGTTATCTCCTTATTACTATGCTTAATTTGTATAATTAAGTCATGATTTGCATTAGTCCCTATTATTTATCTTTACATAATTTCTTGAATAAGATTTCATTCATTATGTGTAATTTTCTACTTTCAGGAAATTATGTGAGAAAGATGAGTTTACAGGAATTTGTAAGAGAATGGAGGCCAAACTAGAATTAAAGTGGAGCTAAAGGACCATGTTTAAATATCTAAGGAGGTGCAACTGGAGTGCTTGGATTGTCTACCAAGATTGGAAGCTTCAAATAAAGAAAGAAATCAAAGGGGTAAAATCTGAAAAGGAAAAATCTGATTTGATCACTGATCAGTATTTTGGGCATATCTCTCTCCTAAAAAATCCAATTGACACAAAGCAAGATGGGTTGGAACCGTGACTTAAATATCTACAACTTTCTAGTTTTAAGTTTTTCGAAATTCTCAATTTTTGAATGCCGAAATTAACTCACAAGTTACCGCTGTAAACCTGGACGGAAATTAAAATAGAAAAAGTTTTATTTTCTTTATACACTTGGACATTAGGGTTTGGAAGGAAGGCTGTGAGAACGACTTTTGGGCAGAGAAAACCTTATATTTTCCTTTCTCTAATGGCAGCCTAAACTCTTTGCTAAGGCTAGGGGTTAAGTTTCTTCTATACGGTATGAATATTCAATGTGATTCTTTCTAGGATTTTATTAACGACATATTTGATTGTTCAATTAGATTTCTTTTGATTTATTAGTTCTTCCATGCTTTCAATAAGTTCAATCATGTTTTTCTTATTGTTTAGATGAATTTCTAATAGTTTCAAATAAAAATCAAGTTTTAAAGTGAATGGGTTTTTCTGAAAACTTTTCTAACCACATTATTAATCGAGGTTATAATGCATTCTTGAATTGTCTTAGTTCAACCGAATCATAAGTTTTTAATTGTATAAGAACAATCAACTATGAAAAATATATTTTCTTAAATCACAAAGAATCTCATATCGATATAGGGAAACACCCCGATGCCTTAGTATTTACATTATTGATTTAAATAAGTTTTTATTATTCTTGTTAACAATCACCAGCCAAAAATTATTCTTCATCTTCACCAAAAGTTTTTGTTTAATTACATTGTCTTTGAATTTACCCCGCTCCTTGTGGTTCGACCTCGGTACTCAGAGAATTATACTGCTACGATCTCCTGCACTTAGGAGTGAGCAAGCAGTTTTCAAAACATATTCAAGATGGTCACAAAAATAATCCATTTATAATTCTCAAAAATACATGGATATATTCTCACATACATGTTTAAATAAATTTAGGTCATCCCACAAGTTTTTCATAAAACAAATAGTCAATGTGCACATCAAACATTTATAAAATATCAATTTATTTAAAGAATATCAACATATTTCTTTAATATAGAATAGTTTAATAATCAACACTGTTTTGGGAAAACCCCCAAAATTAGTAAACACCACTTATCTCTTAGTTAAAAATATAAAGGAAATCAACCTCCCTTGAATCACAACAATTCAGTAAAATTAGAACCTAGCAACACCAAAAATAGGTTCATCAATACACAATTTCCCCTTTAAAAATCTATTTTTACGCTTAAACGGTATAATCCTAGACAATAATGATATATCCAAAATCCTCCATTTATTCATTTAACTATCCAATTCACTTTCAGCTTTAATCTAATTGTTTTGTTCCACATATTTTTCACTATCCATTAATAGGCATGATTGTACTGCAACTCTGTAAAACTTTAGTATTTCACTATAGGTCTACCCATCATATATCCTACTATTCCTTAGAAGCCACATATAGCCTTAATTTATCCACCTAGTTGCTTTGTATTTCCCTCTTGATGCCGCTGGAATTTATTCATCTAATATAATATGTATTCACCTAATATAATATATATCAAACCTAACATTGGAAGCTAGCCACGTGATATCTTTAATTTATAAATCTCGTTGCTTAGTATGCTTGCTGCCACTAGACATCTATTGACTCTAAAATTATATATATATATATATATATATTCAACCCAACATGGAAGCCACGTCCAATACTCACCAACAATCTAGTGCTTATTGTTCCTTTAAGCTGTTGGACTAGTCTTAGACAAGAATAAAAGGTGATGGTTGAATCGGTCAACAATGGAGACTATATGTGAATGCATATTGAGTCCAAGCCTATTACTCTATTTGATTCAATTTCAAAGTCTTTCTTGACATATTGACCATTCATTATCTAATATAATACAATTATAGGAGCACTTTTCTAGTAGTATAATTAGTCTAGGTTCAAGACAAATGCTAGCTATTGACTATTAAACCTTCTTAAATTGGGAGCAAGACAACCATACCTGAATAACTTCCTGAAAAACTTGTGCAATAGCCGTAGAGAAGAAAAGAAACAGCTCTCTAATGTGTTGCGGTTAAAAGCAAAAAAAAGGGTACACATGTAACTTAAAAGGTAAAAGGCTAAGGTTATCAAGGCCCATATTTTTACCTATGCCACTTCACTTGGGCTTCAAATTATTTTTAATATCTTAGGCCTAAATCAATTAAATCCATTTAATTGTGGGCCTCCTTTTTAATTTACGTTTAAGAATTAAATAAGTAATAAAAATTATGGGGTTTTACACGTATACTTTACAAGCCGAGCACTCCGAGGAGCAGAAGAAACGTACCCCCAGATGGAAAAGCTAGCCTTCGCGTTAGAAACTGCGGCACGAAAACTCAAGCCGTATTTCCAAGCACATGCCATAATCGTCCTGACAGACAAGCCCTTGCGAAGAGCAATGAGTAGCCCCGAAGCTGCGGGATGGATGGCATTATGGGCAGTCGAGTTAAGTGAGTTTGGCATACGGTATCGGTTGCGCACGGCTATAAAGGGACAAGTAATAGCTGACTTCATCACTGAATTCACTCACATGGAAGGCCAGGGGGTAGAATGAGTCCCTTAGTGGAGCATGCACACAGACGGATCCTTCAATAAGCAAGCAAGTGGGGCTGGTGTAGTACTCCACACCCCGGAAGGAGATAGGGTCGAATGCATGATCCGTCTGGACTTTCCTACAACCAATAACGAGGCAGAGTATAAGGCCTTGATAGCAGGACTGGACCTAGCGAAAGTAGCAGGAGCTAAAAATATGGTCGTATACTGCAATTCCTAAGTCGTAACCAGTCAGGTTAATGGCAACTATGAATGCAAGAATAAACGGATGAAAAAGTATTTTCGAACTGGTGAAGGATTGAATTGGCATCTTACAAGTAAAACTTGTTCAAATCCCAAGGGAGAAGAACGAACACCCCGACCAGCTTGCCAAAGCTGCTTCAGCAGAACCCATGCTCATCCTTGATCAGGTATTGTCCTTCATTCAAATCTCATCACTAATAGACGGTACTAGTATGCAGAAGATAGATTCTGAGAACTGTTGGACAACACCGATAGCCTTCTACCTAAAAGACGGTGTGCTGACGGGCAACAACGATGCTGCAAGGAAGTTGAAGGTTAAAGCAGCTCGTTTCACTTTGATTAAGGACGTTCTATATAAAATAGGCTTCTCCCAACCATACCTAAGGTGTTTCGCCCCCAAAAAAGTGAACTATGTTATAAAAGAAGTTCACGAAGGAATCTGCGGGAAACACTCAAGATCGAGGTCATTGGTGCATAAATTAATCCAAGCAGGGTACTACTGGCCAACCATGCAGAAAGATGCCCATGCCTACGTTAGAGCTTGCGACAAGTGTCAAAGGTTTGGTAACTTCATAAGGCAACCAACTGAGGAGCTCACCCCTATGTCAGCCTCGTGGCCATTCGCTCAATGGGGGTTGGACATCATGGGCCCCTTCCCAACTACAGTTAAACAGCTGAAGTTCTTGGTTATCGGCATTGACTACTTCACCAAATGGGTAAAAGCAGAATTCTTGGCCACTATCACAGAGAAGAACATACAGAGTTTTGTGTGGAAGAACATCATTTGCATGTACGAGATACCTAGAGTGCTTGTCTCAGACAATGGAAAATAGTTCGACAATGACGCATTTAGAGACTTCTGTTTGCAACTAGGAATCAGGAACCACTACTCATCTCTCACCCACCCATAAGCCAATGGACAGGTTAAGGTCACAAACCGATCCTTGCTCAAGATCATCAAGACTAGGCTCGAGGGGGCAAAGGGTATGTGGCCGGACGAGCTACCAAGTTTTTATGGGCATACAGGACAACGGTAAGAACACCGACAGGGGAGACATTGTTCAAGCTGGCATATGGAAGTGAGACTGTCATCCCGGCAAAAGTAGGGCTCACAAGCTACCGAGGAGGGAACCATGATGAAAGCAATGACGCATTTAGAGACTTCTGTTTGCAACTAGGAATCAGGAACCACTACTCATCTCTCGCCCACCCATAAGCCAATGGACAGGTTAAGGTCACAAACCGATCCTTGCTCAAGATCATCAAGACTCGGCTCGAGGGGGCAAAGGGTATGTGGCCGGACGAGCTACCAAGTGTTTTATGGGCATACAGGACAACGGTAAGAACACCGACAGGGGAGACACTGTTCAAGCTGGCATATGGAAGTGAGGCTGTCATCCCGACAAAAGTAGGGCTCACAAGCTACCGAGTAGGGAACCATGATGAAAGCAAGAACAATGAAGATATGCGCCTACAGCTTGATCTGGTGGACGAAGTTAGGACGACAGCTGAGCAAAGGTTAGCACCGTACCAGAACCTCATGGTAAAGTACTACAATTCCAATGTAGGCACAAAGACTTCCAGGTTGGAGACCTTGTCTTGAGAAAGGTGACTGGCGCAACAAAAGATGCCTCCCAAGAAAAGCTAGGACATAATTGGGAAGAGCCGTACAGAATTACATCATGGCGAAGGAAGGGAACCTACTATTTAGAGACGTTGGACAGGTAAAAGCTACATCACCCATGGAAGACAGAGCACCTGAAGAAATACTACCAATAGGCAACAACATGAACAATATAAATACTCCTAATTTCCAGTTGCTTTTTCATTAAAACTTTGTTATTCGTAGTTTCTTTAAGCCTAAAAGACGAGTTTTAAAAAAAAAACATTTTCTACATGCATATTTACCATATAATAAAAGGAGTTATTCAGGAATATTGTGTGCATTACATGTCTACTACATACTCATTAAAGTAAAATAAAGTTTATAACAGGACGGATCCATCCTAAAGGATGATCTAAAAAGTACAAAGTTCATATAATGGACTAACTCAACTACAAAGTTCATGATTGGACGGATTCATCCAAAAGGAAGATATGAAAAGTACAAAGTCCATATATGGACAGACTCAACTGCAAAATAAAGTCCATAACAGGACGGATTCATCCAAAAGGATGATCTGAAAAGTAGTCCATATAAAGGACGGACACAACTACAAAATAGGACAAGTTCATCCATACGGATCTGAAAAATATAAGGATAACTCTCTGATGGCAATCTTGTTAACTAAAAGTGCCATTCGTCAATAGAGTGGATGGATTCAATCCCTCCAGAACAAGCCCTGTTCAATCCCATAAAGTGGACGGGTTCAACAAAAGCGTTGAATTAAAGTCCACATGGACTGGTTCATCCAATAGGATGGCAAGCATATCCACAATATGGACAGGCTCAACAACATGTTGAACTAAAGCCTGCATGATAACTATATAAGGTCCACATACTGGACGAACGTAGTAACTATAAAGTCCATAAATTGGACGGGTTCAACAGTACGGATGTGTATTAAATAATGGGTTATACATATATGAGCATAAAAATTGAACAAAATTTATCCATAAGCATAAGAGTAGATGGATAATAGAAAAAGCAATCATATGTTACTTAAAAAACCCATAAAAGGCAATTTTCTACAAGCAGAATGTTGTTCTTTAAAGCCTTACAATTTATCCCAAAAAAAAAAAAAAAAAAACTATTGGTGAATAGGAGTTTCATCTTTTTCTTCAACTTCAGGACGACGGGTGCTGTCCTCGACAAGCTTTACCTGAGCTTCCTCTCCGTCATCATGAGTATCATCAACATGGGCCTCATCAACAAACAAGTCTTTTGTGCTCTCCGAGGCGACGGATAGAATTGAAGTTTAGGCCTGGGCATCGATGTTGACATTTGACACATCCAGATCAAGATAGGAAGCCTTGACTTGTTGGAGAGCGTCGCCAAACCCGTCAGCAAATGAGCTTTCGAGCTCGGCCAGGAGGGCGTCAGAGTCGCGATACTCACGGATTGCCTCCTCTTTCGCCTGACGAAGCTGGTCCCTGGTATCACGGATTTCCTTCTCTTTATCTTCCAGGACCCTCTTCAACAGCTTCGTCTGCTTCTCCAGCTCCTCCCATGCTTCCTCTGACAAGGCAAGCTTCTTCTCCTGGATCACCTTCCAGGCCTTCATTTCGTTCAGCTCGTCCTCCGTCGAGGTTGCCTTCGCCCTAATACGGTCTAATGCCGTCTCATGGTTCAGGCAACGACCCATTAACCCCTTCATCATCACCATTGCCTAGAAACAAGAGGGGTTAGAAACAAGGCAAGATGAAGAGGAGCAAATAAGAAAGGGACGGGCATAATTACCTGAGCAACACTGAAAAGCCTCGTCTCCCCCATGGCTTCCCTAGCGTGGTTGCTCAAGTCCTCGTAGTCGTCGGGTGTAATGATGGACGAGAGCTGCTCCAACGTGTACTTCGAGTCCTCACGGAGGAGGACGGGTGGTTTCTTAATGTCGGAGGGGCCCTTCATGAAACCCTTGCCCCTTCCTTGCCCAAGGGGAGTGATTGCTTTCTTAGCCTCCGCCTTTAGACCCACAACGGGCTCAGGGACGGTCTTGGGCTTCTTAGGAAGACGATTAGACTTCTCTGGCTGCTTCCTTTTGGTGGACGGATGGGCCAAACCTATCGCCTTAGAGGATTGATCCCCCTACTATTTCTTCTTGGTAGCAGCTTGCTGCTTAATGAAGGTCCTCCTCTTGGCGTCGTCCATCTCTGCAAAGGTGGATAGATACACAAAGTTAAAAAAAAAAAAAAAAAAAAAAAAGAGAGAGAACTAAATCAAGTGTTGGGTGATGGGCTCACGTTGGCGTACTTGGTTATCGTAGCGACGGGCTACTGCCGTGGGTTTTGGTCCGTCACAGTACCAATATATGGTGTCTAAGTTGACTAACTTAGCTCACATCCATTCTAATAATTTGGTTTTATTGAAAAGTTTCTCCAAAAAACTCCACTGCTCAAGGGAGACTTGTGGACAGTTCTAAGCTACAAAAGGAGACGGTTAGAATGACATAAATCTACATGATAAAAACTAATATATAGACAAACACATACCAGACAGGGGCATTATGCCCCATGTTTTGTCGACGGGCATAAATTCTTGGTCCTCAGGGTGACACATCCACTCGTCACCCTCCATAAAAAAATAACGACTCTTCTAGTTCCTGTTGGAGTCGGGGGTATCACACATGAGCCTGAGCAACGGGCTTTGAGGCAGAAAATTGTACATGCCTTTGGATTAGACGATTTCAGTTGGACAGTAGCAGTGAAAAACTCTTCCACCATCAACCTTCATGTCCCGTCGAATATGGCCCTGTATAAAACCTCCACGTCAAGGGAAACCCTCCAGGTGTTTGGGGAAACCTGGGTGACGGCAAACCCTAGGTATTGGAGGAGGCGACGGTGAAGGGCGCTCAGGGGGAATCTAAGCCCTGCCTTCAGCACTTGCTCATAAACTCCAACTCCTTCGACCCCGTCATAATAACACTTCTCTGATTTATAGGGTAGACGGAAGGGTATGTTCTCTGGTATCTGGTACTTCCCCCTTAGAGTTTTGAAGTGCAACTCTTTAATAGTGGAGACAAAATCATTGATCGTCCATAAGGGAAGCATTATAAACTCCTTAAGGCCGTCAGGGCCTATGACGGATTGGACTGGGGGTTTAGCACCAACTAAGCCATCAGTAGAGTCACCCTCTGACCTATCATCCAAATCCTCATCCCTTGTAGAAGGTGAGGTGGCCGACAGATTCCTCTCTTCACTTGAGGTGCTATGGTCATTCTGACCTGACAGGAACACCTCATCGTAGCCTACCCTCTCGCGGACACACGATTAGTTACTTGACGCACTAGACATCTGTCACCTACACGTGACGGGTAAACCCTAAGACACTGACGGATCTACATAGACGACGGGTGTACAAAAGTCTAAAAATAACAAAGGAAATACAATAGAACGATGAAGAATACTTACCAGTTGAAGATGAGCAACAGGAGTATAGATGACGGGTGCACCAGGTGAACGGTATGCTCGTTTGTCAAAGGTGATGGTAGCACTCTCAACATAAGATTTCAATGGAAAGTAAAGAATGAGGGTTGGAGAGGCAGGTTTATATAGAGGCAATGGCACGAAAAACGAAGGGACACTTCGTTCCAAGAGATGGACCACTCAGTCGATGCCACGTGCCCCTAAGACATTAATGACCCTAGGCCAGCCTGTCAAGCTTGGTGTGTCTCTCAAAAGGCAAATCAATTTGTCACTCTATGTGTCCATCAACACAAAGGTCATGTACCCATAGAGTGAGAGGACAGCTGGAGAGGGTAAAATTATGAACATGACAGATCCATCTAAATGAACATGAAGGTGCTAGACCAGTGTGCTAATAGTGGACGGATACAAGATGCACAAGCGCAATGTAGACGAATTTCAAGGCCACATGGCATCTGCATGGTTTAAGTGACCTCCAAGTAATCCTAAATGGAAAAAATTTGCATCCTACATTCAACCCTAATCGATAGAGTCCCAATAAGGATAGAATCCTAACATGAGAAGAATCCCGTAATATACGCCCATTAATGATGATCTTCTCCATAAGGAAAAGCCTTCCCTCACAAGAAACGGAGGTCGGTTCTACGCTACTATAAAAACCCAAAAGCTCTCAAAAAACAAGGTACGCATAATTCACCCAGCGCTGGCACCCTAGAGTTGTGAAACGTTCTTTGACTTAACCTTCAGAGGGTCTTTGGCTGGTACCACATCGATACCCTCTAAAGGTCTTCTTGTTTTGTATTGTGCAGGTTTTGTTTTGATCGCGTGAGGCCTATGTGACTTACTAGTGATTTTCTCGCCTTCGTCACTTTTCTTTTCTTTTCTTTTGATATGTTCTATATATGGTTACTCTGAAATAATTTGAATGACTGCATCTTCTTCATTTAAATGCTTATATTTGTAATGGCAGACGAGAACCAAGTGATTAGTTGCCATATTTGTTGAGGCTTAAGAAAATAGTATTTTAAACCACCATTCTTCATTTTGTGTGTGTGTGTGTGTGTGTTTTGTCATGAAAAGGGATTTTGTTAAGACTAAGCCAAAAATACAAATTAGGCATAAAATGTCATAAGTTAGCAACTATCCGTAACAAAAATCTTCATTGCAAATGGTTATAAGTCATTTGAAAGGACTGATATCATTCGTTATGGGAATTTAACCTTTGAGTTAATGCCCTAGCAAAACTTGACTACTCCAATTGGAAATGGATGCTTTTAGTTATCACTCTTGGAAGATTTAAAACAATAGACCTTTAAGTCATATATAGGTTCCAAGAATCAATCTTACTTACATAAATAAACAATGACAGGAGGATTTCCTATAATTCATTTGTTGATTTTGTAGATTATTTGAGTTTTCAGTTGTAATCAAAATTCATATGGATGGGATTAGCTACCTTTGCCCTTTTTTAAAAAAATTCTCGAGTGTCGTAGTAAGTCATGCTATAATTTGAGATTTCCTATAAATTTTTGGGGGATAAATTACTAGTAATTATATATGTTGTAATACTTGAACCAATCAAATTTAGTGGAATAATACAAATGGGAAAAGAGAATACACTATCCCTGTGGGATCTTTTTCATAAAGATTGAAGGACCAAACATACTTGTACTTAGCCTAATGCTTGAATTCCAAGATTGTCCACACCGGGGCATTAGGTACAACAAAAATCACATCCATGATACACTCCAATCCAGAAACAAGAGGAAAGCAAACTCTGTGAACACTTAGTAACAAAATAAATGAGCTCCAACAATGATCCATCACAATACAAGCAACCACTTATTCCGGGCATTTGAAAATGTGAACTTTGAACACAACGTCGTCCCTCTTCATAACAAGTTCAGATACACAAACATCTCCTACTTGCAAAGTATTTTCCCTCACATATGCAAACCAACCAGAAGAGAACTGATATGCTGCACCTGCACATAAATAACTGTATAACTTCACAGGCCATAATCGGTCCGCAACCTGGAGCATCACAATGCGTGCAATTCCTTTAGCACGTTCCTCGATAAAACCATCTTTTGGTAAATAGTTCATAAAGCCCCGGGGTACATGCTGCGGAAAAGAGAATAGAAGATATTTCAAAAATAGTTATTAGTGTAGAACCCATTTGTATGAAAAGTAGTTTTGTGGCAACAACATTTTTTTTATGTTTATGGTTGCAGGGCAGTTGTATGGATTATGTCACTGATTTGATTTTATTCTTCATAATGGCTTTGCATTCTAATCTGATTTGATACTGTTTGAAACCCAGGCAATTTTCTAACTCTCCGCTACATGTTTTCTAATTAATTTATGAAAATCAAAATTAATAGGAGTCGCATTGCTAAAACCCAATAAGATGCACAGCTGAAAGCTTACCATATGACCCTTGCCACAAAGGTATGATGGTCGCATGGTAACCATGAAAAAAGGATTTTGTGATTTAAAAGCTCTGGCTCTCTCAATAGTTCTAGCTCTTCTTTTAATATTCAGCCCTTTCTTCTATTGAAAAGCCTTAACTTTCAGGCATCTCTGACTGGTAGACCTTCCTCCACCACCTTCTTTTGCAGGATAATCATCCAAACTGCAGTCAGATTTAGGTCCTCCAATTCCTCCATCCCCATGAGCTGATACTGAAATGACATGGAAATATCAAATCATGCACATGCAATTAATACTAAAAACACGAACAAATTCAACCAGTTCCTTACCATTCAACAGAGGGCAGTCTATATCTTCACCAGCCTGGAAAATGGCAACTTTAAAGGCAACTTCAATGCTATTAATCAGCTCAAAGACACAAACATCACCTACTTTCAAGTTATTGTCTTGGGCAAATGCCTTCCAACCACGGCAAAATTCGGCTCTTG
The DNA here is from genome assembly GCA_033629205.1 of Lithocarpus polystachyus. Taxonomy (NCBI): domain Eukaryota; kingdom Viridiplantae; phylum Streptophyta; class Magnoliopsida; order Fagales; family Fagaceae; genus Lithocarpus; species Lithocarpus polystachyus. The sequence goes on along the minus strand of CM066162.1, from coordinate 15,607,006 downwards.
CTCCTGTATGGGATTCCCTAAATCTGACTTGAATGGACCAATTTCCCTCATCAGAAACCCAAAGTATGATATCATTATTTGTCTTCCTTAGGTATTTGTTGGCAAAGTTGGATGATATATTATAAAAAAGATAATAGTGAAAAATCCAATAAGATTCATCTAAATAAATTTTTAAAAAAGAAAAAGAAAAGTCAAATAAGTAATGCGTTTCTTTTTCAGACGAGATAGTTTTAGCCTGCAAAGAAGGACTCAGTTTGTAATTCTCTTCACCTTTTAATGTATGCTATCTAAAAAGTGAAGTTAATGTAGCCTGCACATTTTTGAACTGGAAGTGGAAGCTTACCAATCTCCCATCTTGAAAATATGAAGGTTGCATAACGACCGTGAAAAAAGGATTTCTAGATTCTAAAGCTCTAGCTCTATAAAGAGCTCTATCTTTTACGCTGGTAGGCAATGGCTGCATCCTCTCAATAATCTCAAGTTTTAGGCATCTAGTAGCTCCACTGCATTCATCTGCTGATATATTAGGTCCAATTAGGAGTTATAAAAACATGACACTTTGACACAAAAACCAAATAACATAAACAGCAGTGTAAGATTCAAACCTTTATAAGGTAACCCTGCATTCATTTTTTATTTCTCTAACATTGTCCCTGTAGCTTTAGTTACTTCAGCCCTGAAATGTGGATCCCCTGGTTGTAACTTGGAACTTCTTGGATTGGTTTTTGCCCACTTATTTGGCAAAGGACATGATAATGGCGATTTCTTCCTTGTTTTTTTGACTTGGGTGAAGGTCACCCAAGATTTCAACAGAGTTATCATCACTCTCAATGTCTTCCATCTTTGGAACTTGGAGTTTAACACAAAAGAATAGTCTATTTCTGTTGCACTCGCATCAAATATGAGTACATAAAAGTGGGAATTTCCTTCATATCTTAAAACTAGCAAGTGCCCCTGCTTTAGAGAGTGATAGTTTGCATATTCTTTCGAACCATTTTGAAACCAAACCTCACCATCGCTATCTGTCAACTCTACTTTCCATTCTGTACCATGGGGAAGCTTAAGATATACAGTATTTGACAGACCACCTCCATATTTGCTAATAAACTTTCTTGGAACCCTCTGTAAAGAGAATTTCCATTTTAAGTTTGCACATAACTAAATGCAGGCATTGTGAAATAAACACGCAACAATCAAATTCTATTATTGTTGTGCAGTAAAATTATTATTGCAGAAGAAAATAGATTTGGCCATCCTTTAATATTGTTAGTTAATGTCAAGCCAAAAGAGAAAAAAGGTAAACTAAGTGGAGAAAATTATAAGATGATAAGATGAAAAGAAATTTTTATATATACATATTTAAAAAAAAAAAAAAAAAAAAAACTCATTGGCCAACTCGTTCCAACATGCTACCTCACAGAGCTCGAAATCTCCATGGATTAGTCATCATACAGCCATAAAAAAGGACGAAAATAAAGGGCAGTTTACATGAATACTACACGTCACATAATACTGAAGTCAAAGTCCCACAGCACTGCACATGGGATGAAGAGCTATACTTAAAAGTCTTAAATCCTTCCAAGTAAAAAAGGATTATTTAAGGCATGATAATTGGCACCATGATGGAACCCTGTTAATGAAATATGGCTTTAGGGTGATATATGATACAAGTAGCACAAGCAACTTGGTCTGAGGCCAAGGTGAATTCTGTACTGATAAACAAAACATGGGTTTGGAAGGAAGCCTACAAGATCTGGCTAGCTTTAGTCACCATGCAGAGCCAAATTTCTTTGGCAAAGTGGTCTATCACTAGCCACGGTTCAAACTTTCTTTGGCAAACTTGTTGACAATCTAAGACAAACTAACAACGAAGGATAGACTAGCTCCATTAATGCTGTTTTGGTTACTTAGTCTGGGCAAGCCTTAATTGTTCCTGTTGCTATGTTGGCCTATGGAAACTTTTTTGTGTACAGTTTGGTTTTGTAAATGAAGTTATATATATATATATATATATATATGAAAGTATTCTTACAAGCTTTCCTTCTAGAAGAGTGTCAGCCAGGATAATCTCGAAAAAATGCAGGGACTTAGCCTGGGCATCTTCACCATCTCTATGGCATTGGAAAGCCATAGTTGAAAAAGTTGTAACTGTTGAAGCTTAAACCATACTTTGAGAGTAAATGCAACATATAGCTAATGATAGATAGTGTCTTAATTGTTGGGCTTTGTGCTAAATAGGAGTGATTAAGGGTCATGAATTCCAATGAGAGAGTTGTCAATGCAAGGAAATCCCAGCCAACATGCAACAGTAAAGTTTCTGATCACCAAAATGGATAAGAACAAGAATAGATAATCAATGTTGGAATTGGAGAAGAAAGTATTAATGAAAGAAATGATTTTACAATATTGTGAAAATGAAATTGAATTACGAAAATAAAATTGATTAGGCAAGATCATTAATAATGTGAAAAACAAATTAATATTTTAACTTATAATATCATTTCTAAAATTTATATAAATAAATAAAAACTTAGTCATCTATTATTACATTTGAGTTTGAATTTTTTTTTTTTCAAAAGCAGATGGGTTAATATTATTATTACTTAATAGCAGATAAATCCGCAGCACAACAACTATAAAGATTCGGAAGAATGGACTCCAATAAGATTAATAATGGAAAAAAAAAATTTGCCCTCTTGGTTAAAGACACGTACTAAAACATTACCTTTCCTATGTGTACAAAAGAAATAAAACTCTGTAAAGAGCTAACGGAAGACAACATACCCTTAACAATATGACCAAAAGAGGACTGCGGCTTATCAGCTTATCACCTTTCCTGTCCAGATTTTTCTGGGGGCAGAACCACTTTTTGTGATTTTTCCATGCTGTTCAAATAGCTTCTTTAGCTGGTCCTGGGTAACATTCTTCTGTAAATTCTTCACATACACTGCCTTCACCTATACAAGACAAGCTTAAGTTCTTCAAGACCAATGCCCCAACAATAGACTGCAATGAAATTCAACTACAACCAAATCTTGAAAACTAGTTCAGAAGAAAAAAATACAAGGGTCTGACATATTTGAACAACTACTAAAAGATAGTCACGTGGACCAGTCACAGACTCACAGATCATAGGTCCATACAATACAATAAGTGTATGCTACCCCTTAAAAGTCACCCACAAAGTTCCTCATCAGGGCTATCAAAATTCTCAAGGGGGAAGAGCTAGTTGATTTGTTATTCTAATTTATGGGAACTACCTCCTTGTCCATTTTCCAATAGTGAATTTATAGAAGCCGTGATCTCATTACATTCAACTCCTACAGATCTAAAGAACTATGTAACTTAATATTATTTACCAACATCCACTTTAAAGTTTAAACATATTTTGTTTTCCATGTGCCCTCTAAGATGGATACTATAGAACTGATGTAGGAAATTATTGGCAGAAAACAGAAATAGCAGAAAAAAAAGAACAGGCGAAATCGCAGGATTCAACATCTAGAATCTGCCTAAACCTTAGGTTTCACCACCAAGCTTAGAGAAACATCTTTAATAAAAAAATTTTATTCAAATTCTACTGCCTCAACCATTCCTAGAGCCTCTTTCTTAAATGTTTCAAGGATTACATAAAGCCACAACTACATCTCTTAAATCATACCATTAAATCCATCCTCAAAAACTTCATTCAACAAAAAGAAAAGAAAGAAGAAGAAAACTTTTTGAAGCTTTCGTTTGACACAAATGTCAAGCATTGACAATAGCATTGATGTTCCAATGGCAGAGAAAGAGGGGAAGGGGGAGGCATTGCCCCCTGGCTTTTAAATTCTTCCCCCCTTTCTCTTATTATATAAAAATTTTACTAATGTCAATTCCCCCCCCCCCCCCACCCCCCACCTCCCAAAAAAAAATTCTGGCTCAGTTCCGGTTACTTTAACTGAAAGAGTTGGTCCTCGAGTGTCGACAGGAAGCTATAAATTTTCTATAAAGAAAGTAAAAAATTTACAAGGCCTATGAAGCAGCAGAAGAATCAGCATTTTTAGGGTCAGCCCAGCTCACAGTTGGGACATTATCACCTAGATTAAGTTTTGGATTCATCACCTTCTACCTTGAATACTCGGCACATGCATGGTTATGGTAGTCAACAAAAGCAAAGCCCCGACTATTGCTTGGATTCTTTGCATCCTGTGACCAAAAGTTTAATAAATTGAGTCCAAGACACTTGTAACTGGCACAAAAGAACTAAACCACTGGCTGTGGTAAAACATAAATTTTTTTAAGGCAATGGGAATTCTGAAAATAAACAAAAAAGAAATAAACGATCTCAACTATTAATGATAACTACCCTAAAGACGTATAACTAGTTCACACTGACCTTAACAAGTTCCACAGCAGTATAACTCCAGGCCCAACCTCCAGGACAACCTTCCTTAAATCCTGCTCGCCCCAGCTTCTAGAAACACATTACCAATGAACAAATGGTGCTTTGCTTGAGATGTTGAGCATTTTATTTTTTTACCCAGGAGAGAAAGAGTTTACACAAAAGCATTCAACAATTGCAGCATTCATAAATAACAGCAAACGGCCACAATGAAAATAATAGAAACCTTAAAAAAGCTCTAAGGAATACTCATATTAATCTTTTAGCTAACAATAATAATTTTACATCAAATTCAATATTCAACTTGCCATTTAAGTCCTCAGCCTATGCGGGGAAAAAGGCAATAATAAATGATGCGCAAAAGATTATGTTACCTTGAATTCAGTATTATTCAGCTCATCAATGGCTTTAGAAGCTATTTCTGCACTTCTAAAGGTCACAAATGCAAAGCCCTTGTTCTCAACAGAATCTTTGCCTTCCATAGTCCGAACCTGTTGGCACAGACCAAAATGGCATGGATATAAATCTTCATAAAAGCCACATAAAAGATTGCATTATATAGAAATGGAGCTAACCTCAGTATTCTCCCCTATTGATCCACAAAAAAGCTCCAAATCCTCCTCTCAAGCATGGAAGAAAACTAACCTTTTGCATACCAACTATTGCGAAAATGGAAAAGAAAAAAAAAAAAAATTAAAACCAGGAGAGTTTCCTTTATACTGAATACAGTGAAACTATTTAGCCAAAAAAATAATACAGTGAGATACTTTATATATACCTTCACTCCACATTTATATATCAAAACTTGAAGATTACAAATAAGAGAAGAAATGATATCAAGTCTACACCTACAAGTTGACTTACAGCTCACCCAATTTCTATATATAATCTCAAAATCATCCTGAATCTTCAATCAAATTAAATTCACATTTTCAGTTTTTTAGTCAAGAGGTGACAATACTCACATTCAACATGGATAGCAAGCATATAATTAAAAAACCATCATAAATTCCAAAACATTGAAATATAAAGAAATGCATTCACTAAAGAATAAAAAAATGGACACGAGAAACAAAAGCAAATTTTAAATATATAAGGATATGGTACCAAACCCAACAATATAAATAAGCAAGAGAGACTGAGGCCTTACTGTCTACTCAGAGGCCTTGAACTATTCAAGAGCACAAAGGTTATTGATATGTTCCGAAACATCAGAGGTATCAACCTTGCACATTACTGGGCATTTTATGCTAAGCGAAGCAGAAACTGTGCACCTAAAGCAAAAAAAATCAGATAGTTAAAATACAAGTATTATAACAACTGAAAACTAGAATGCAAGGCGGAAAGGAATCTTGGGCCCACCAATTATTTCAACAGCAACAACACCAACCAGCTGCATTAAAAAAAAAAAATCAAATACTTATTTTATAATTAATAATGACAAAGTTCAGCAGCTTTATTTCCCTATGAATGAGCATTTACATTTAGAGAAAAAGAAAGAAAAAAGTGACAAAGAGAGAAGATGTAACTAAAGAAGGAGGCATACCTTGGCAATGAATGGTGTCCTATGTCTTTGAGAACCGTGAAAGATGAAGAAGATGAGAGTGAATAAGGATGACGAAGATGGCAAGTAGAAAGGGAAGCTTCATCTTTATCCCAATTCAGACACATGGAAGGAATTGGGGGAGAGCTCCATTTTCTGCTGGGTTTTGCCGTCTGAGTCAGATTCAGAGTATGTTTCTTCTTTTCCATTGGAGTCAGATTCCAGCTTGTCCGTAATTTCTTCCATGGTTGAAAAAAATTCCATTATCTACAAATGAAATAACACACAAGAGATGCATTCTACTTCGACTCCCAACCTTTCATGAAATTGAAGTGATTTCCACGAATTACAAAAAGTTACAACATGCCTTTGACACTTTCTTCAAAAACTCTAACAAATCTACCCACAAATTGTTTTGACTTGTTAATTTCTTCCACCACTTCTGCGGGCATTATTCTTCAGCCTTTTGAGCAAGATATGTTGCTCTAGTTTGACCATCCTCACAATCCACTTTGGTTTTCCAATTTTAAACATAACATATCCCATTAATGTTCCAAATATCACTCCACATCCATAACCTATCGATATAGCTTGCCAACCAAACCCATTTTTAGGCTCTAAGTTGTCTTCTTGTTGCAAGGTCGATGGTGGTGGTTGCTTTGACTCCTGGTTGTTGCATGTTATTGTCAACGGAAATCCACATAATCCCAAGTTATCAGTGTATGAATCATTGTTGAATGTATTGAACTGCTTCCCTAAAGGTATGGGTCCTGTAAGTTGGTTATGTGATAAATTTAAAACTTCAAGCCACGGAAGATCTGCCAATTGCTTGGGAATCTCCCCGTCGAGCTTGTTAAAAGAGAGGTCTAACCATTCAAGATTAGTTAAATTTTCAAAAGATGATGGAATATAACCTATAAGGTTATTGTGAGAAAAGTTGAACCCCTTGAGTGAATTAAGGCTTCCAATTATTTGCGGAATTTCCCCTATGAAACTATTGTTTGAAAAATCAATGGTTGTGAAGATAGTTTGGATTCTCACCAACTCAATATTCGACCCTTTTATCGTCACATTCAAAGAATCATGATAATACTGATCTCCCATATATTTCAACCCAACTTCTCCTTCAGTCACATTCACCATGGCTTTCAAATATTTGAAAAATTTTCTTGGCAAAGGACCGTTAAACTCATTGTTAGAGATGTCTAGGATTCGTAAATTTAAGAAAGGAAATTGGGTCTTAGGATTGCCTATACGACCTTGAAATTTATTTGATCTAATGACTAGAACCCGCAGTTTTAGAATACTTCCCAACCAATAGGGGAAGGTGCCATTTATCTTATTGTTTCCAAGATCTAGAACTTCTAAGTTTGTACAATTTTCCAAAGATCGTGGCAATGGCCCTTCCAAATGATTGCCATTGAGGTTAATATTTCTCAAATAGTTTCCCTTTGAAAAGGTTGCAGGTATGGTACCATTAAGGCTATTCATTCGCAAATCCAACACAGAGAGTACATTAGAGAGTACCAAACACTTTGGAATTGTGCCACTAAAGTTGTTATAAGACAAATCTAGAACTTCAAGGGAACTTGCATTGCAAATTAAAGAAGGAATTTCTCCAATTAAATTGTTCTTGGAAGCAAAGACATGTTGAAGGTTAAGAACATTTAACATGGGGAATGTTCCTTGAAGTGAGTTGTCACGATGATCAACAAATTTAAGGTTGACAAGTCTAGATATTGACCTAGGAATAGAGCCCTGTAGGTTATTTGATGAGAGAAATAGATAAGTAAGGTTCACAAGTCTAGATATTGAGCTAGGAATAGAGCCCTGTAGGTTATTTGATGAGAGAGATAAAGAAGTAAGGTTCACAAGTCTAGATATTGAGCTAGGAATTAAGCCCTGTAGGTTATTTGATGAGAGAGATAGATCAGCAAGGTTCACAAATCTAGATATTGAGCTAGGAATAGAACCCTGTAGCATATTATAGCTCAAATCAAGGTACTCCAAGGAATTATTATACTTGAATTCCCCAATCTCACCAATGAATTGATTATTATTAAGATATAATATCTCCAAAGAGGTCAAATTGAATAACCAAGATGGGAGTGTCCCATTTAGGAAATTTGAACCTAAAGAGAGATCAATTAGGAGATTCAAACCACTTGCGTGATTAGGAAGGGGACCAACAAGTTGATTGGCGTCAAGGTATAAACCGAAGAGATTCGGCAAGTCAAATATTGAAAACGGCAGCAAACCTGTTGAATCCACAATAATTAAAAATTGTCAGTTTGATGTGACAGCCAAAAACACCTAAAATTTAAAAGTGGCAATTTTTGAATCTCACCGCTGAAATTATTGTCTGACAAATCCAACCACATAATTTGTGTGAGGTTCCCAATCGATGTTGGAATTGCCCCTGTAAAATTGCAACTTGAGACAAACAAATTCTCCAAAGACTTTAGACTGCCGATAGAATCAGGTAATCCTCCTGAAAAATTTGTCGAAAAGAGAGATAAGAGCTTGAGGGAACTACTACTCCAATTGGACTTTGGAAGATAACCTTTAAGATCTGGATTATCCCCAAGATCAAGGTTTGTATACATGGAAGGCGGAAGATGTTTATGTCGAATGTTCCCTGCAAGCTACAACCACTGAGACTAAGAGTTGTCAAGGAGGAGGATAGATTCATCATCGAAGAATTAGGTGTAATTGAGGACATATCTGTCTCATCCAGAAGAAGTTCCCTTAACTGGGTAAGGTTACCGATGACTCTTTTCCAAACTGGTGTTTTGATTAATAATCCCGAATTGTAAGAATCATCACCGTTGTGAGAAAGATCAAGTGAAACAAGCGAAGACAACTGGGAGATTTCATATGGGATTTCACCAGTAAAAAAGGATTTAGATAAGTTAAGATGAGTCAAACTCTGAAACCTGCCAAACTCGGATGAAATTAGGGAGTGATTGAAGAAATTCCCAGCGAGATTCAAGGACCTGAGATGGCCAAGAAGGAAGAGGGTACTGTTGGAATGAATGGGGCCAACAAGCCCACTGCAACTAAGGTCAAGGGCAATGACATGGCGAGTGGAATTGTCACAGACGACACCATCCCAAGTGCAGCAGTCCTTATACTCCTTCCAAGACCCTGTCTTTGGATAAGAATTAAAACACATCTGAAGATCAATTGAATAATAATAATAATGAGCGAAACTATTGAGAGTAAGAGAGCGATTAAAATGGAGTAGAGCAGAGCATTGTGAGTTTGAAGAAAAGGAAGAAGAAAAGGGGAATTGAGAATGGAAGAAGAGCAAGGAAAGTAGTAGACTGAAATACTTCCAACTTAAACACTCGCCCATTTTGATTTGTTAATTGATACCCTTAAAAAAGCAACAGATGCAAGTATTTGGTGATGTTATTAGTAAGGCATGGGATGAGATGGGATGGGATGTACATATTAGATTCACATTTATATAGGCTACCAAGTCAATCAAAGTCTTCAATTAAAAAAATTTTTAAAAAATCAATCAGAGTCTTCTATCTTCTTTTTTTTTTTTTTTTTCAAAAATAAAGTTTAGTTATAAAATTAACTATAATCTAAGGTTCCGATCTTACTTAATAAAATAAATATTACTACATATTTTAAAAATTTAACCGTTTATTACATTCGTAACACACATGTTAATTTTGTACTAATGTGTTATTATTTATTATATGATCTATAATTTTATATTACTTGGCAATTTAAATAATTTATTGATGACATTACTATTAATTTTTAATTTTTTAGAAATTTTACAAGCATAGATGATATAAGATGAAAATGTAATCCAATGGTGAATTTGTCAAAATTCACTTCTTATAAAAAGATATTGAGTAAAGTTGTAATTTAAGACTACAACTAATTTTGTAACTAAATTTCCTCTTTTTTTACATTTATTATTTTAAGTCAATCAAAGTCCTTAAATTATGAAACTACGTTGATAGTTGCAGGTTTATTATTAAACAATGACTTGTACATACTACGTGTCATACTACATGGTCTACTTGATCAAATACTCTCATTCTTTAAAAAAAATGGTATTTCCAATTACAAAAATCATTCATTAGTCAAAATTGGTGAACAGCTATTAACGAAAATTAATAATGATAGATCTCACCATCGTCATAAAATATCTTACATGCCCGACATATAAGACCTAAATGATATTGACATGTAGGCTCCATGGCGAAAAGCTATTTAGATGGACTTTCCTACTGTGATAACAGAAGTATTACGTCTATAATTTTTTTACAACAAATTTTAAATATCAGGTTGTTAGAAGTTTTGAATTTAAATTTACTACTGAGATTACTTTTTTGCCCACCAGTAATAATCTGTCACTTAAGATTTATTATAAATATAACATCTCTCTTGTGATAAAATATCTTATACGCGGGGCATATAAGACCTACATGATACTGATATGTAGGCCCCGTAACGAAAGGTTATTAATGACAGACCTCACCATTGTGATAGGAGAAGTGCTACGTTCATAACTTTTTCACAAAACTTTCATAACATATTCTATGTGGTAGGTTGTTACAAATTTTTAATATGAAACTACCATTGAAATTACTTTTTTTTTATCACCATTAATAGCAAGTAACCTATTACCTATGATTTGTTATGAAACTATTGTAAAAATGTTATAAATATAATATTTCTCTTGTGATAAAATATCTTATACACTTGACAAATAAGACCTACATGATATTGACATTTGGGCCCTATAATGAAAAGCTATTAATGAGTTAACATTTATGGGAAATGCTAACGAGTGCTCTAAGGCACTCATTAAGAATCCATTTAAAGGAAGTTTTTATTTCATTTTTATGGGAAATGTAAAAAGCTATTAAAATATTAATTACTTTTTTTTCATTTTCTATACAAACTTTCTTTAAATAGATTCTTAATGAGTGCCCTTAAGGCACTCGTTAGCATTTCCCAACATTTATTCATATGCTGCCAAGTTAATCAAAGTCTTCCATCTCTCTTTCAACTTTTGTAAGTCAATCAAAGTCCTTGAATTACGAAGCTTCATCGATGTTGCGGCTTTATTATTCTACCGTGAGTTGCACGTGATACTGACATTTGGGCGCTATAACAAAAAGCTGTTAATGAGTTAGAGCATCCACACCAGTCCGTGGAAAAATTTTTCCATTTTACACTTCTAAAACTTACTTTTTCTATTTTACACGCTTATTTTTACAAAACACCTACATCAGTTTGTCTATTATACACATTTATTCAAATAAAATATTCATTTCTTTAATCCAACACAACCCACACAGCCACCTTCATCAGCCACAGAGATCAACGCCTCTGGCTCCCATCGACCAACAAGATCGACGCCGGAATCCACACAAGCCGATCACATCGGCGGTTGGGAGATCTCGTTCTTGTCGGCGACGGGGCGATCTTGTTCTCATCGGCGGCGGGGCGATCGGCGGAAGCTAGAGGAAGAAAAGCTTGATGAGATGAGAGAGAGGGAGGGAGAGAGAGTTGTGCTGTCACTGATATGCAGAGAGGGACGTGAGAGTCCGGTGGAGTGAAGTGAGAAAAAATTATTTTTTTATTATATCCACATGCTACAGTAACCGTGTAAATTTGCACGGTTACTGTAGCAACTTGCAATTATACATGAGTTTACACCCACTGATGTGGGTATTTTTTTTTTGCTCAAAATGTGTAAAACTAGTGACTTTTTCCATTTTGCACATTTATACAAAGGCTGGTGTGGATGCTCTTAACATTTATATATGCTGCCAAGACAATCAAAGTCTTCCATCTAAATTTTTTCTTAGTCAAACAAAGTCCTTGAATTACGAAGCTTCATCGATATTGCGGCTTTATTTTTCTACCGTGAGTTGTACGTGGTCTTGATCAAATATTCTCATTCATTTAATATATATATATATATATATATATTATAGGGGTAAAGGGCCCAATTCCAGATAGTAGACTGTGGGCCCGTCCGAGCGGACTTATCGTCCGAGGATAGTAAATTACGTGGACTGTACCAAAATTAACTCCTCCCTGTAATAAAACTTCTATAAAGGAAGAATAGAGTTATCCGAGGAGCATTGCTTGGTCGGACGATTAGAGGGGCAATCCAGGTGAATGTCCCAGCATTGATCTTGTCATTTCTAGAGAACCTCCAGGTTCATGTGGGCAAAGAAGGTAGGTGGCAACAAAGAGATATTATGTGAAAGGCTGCTGCCACCGCATTTATAACCCTGCAGCTAACCTCCTGACCGCATTAATGGGGAAAAGACATCTGAACAATGACCTTCACCCTTTATAGCTGCCATATGAAGATTTCAAGTGAAGGTTGATAGGACAAGTATCAAAGGAGACTCACCTAACTGGCACTTGAGGCAAAATTGGCCTATAAATAGAGCTGAAAACCAAGAGAAAGAGGATCGAACAATCAAGAGAAAAGAGAAATCATTGAAGAAGAGAACAGAAAAGAGAAAGATACAATTACTCAGAACAATTGCCTAAGCTTTCTCCTCGGACTAAGCCGAGAAGGATCCTGTACAATCTCAACGTTTCATTTACGTTAATCTGGTCACCACAATTCTTGGGCCATCAACCCACTCGCTCTCAATCAAGTTCTCTTCGGCCCACTCTCTCAACAAATTCATTCCAAGGATACTGTATACATCATGGGCCTCAATTTCTTCTGCTTGTAGGCCCATTCGTGGATTTGTGTCCTTACATATATATATATATATATATATATATATATATATATCCAAAAATTACTCATCAGTCAAAATTGGCAAAAAGCTATTAAAGGTGGACCTCACCATTGTGAGAAAATATCTTATATACCTAGAATATAAACCCTATGTGAGTTTGACATGCGGACCTTATCACTTGGGGTCCACATATCAATCTCATATACGCCGGCTGTATGCAAGGATTTTGCCACCAATGTTCTTTTGTCCTTTTTTTTTTTCCCTTTAGGAAAGATAGAATTTATTACATTTTCCAACAATAATGTAAAGTTACATAAAATAAAAACTTAATGGGTCCAGTTAACGCCCTTAAGTCATTTGTTAGTAGCTCATTTAAGATTTGTTGTGAACATAACATCTCTCTTGTGATAAAGTATCTTATAGACCCGACATATAAGACCTACGTGATACTAATATGTGGGCCCCATAGCGAAAAGTTATTAATGATAGATCTCACCATTGTGATAGGAGAAGTGCTAAGCTCACAGCTATTTCACAACACTTTCACAACAAATCCTAGGTGATAGGTTGTTATGGATTTTTAATATGAATCCACCATTGAAATTACTTTTTTTTTACTACAATTAACAATAAGTAATAACCTACTTCTTATAATTTGTTATAAAAGTGTTTTAAAAATATTGTAGTGATAATATTTCTCTTGTGATAAAATATCATATATGCTTGACATATAAGACCTACATGATACTAACATTTGGGACCTATAATGAAAAGCTATTAATGAGTATTAAATTAACATTTATATATGCGGCCAAGTTAATCAGAGTCTTCCATCTCTCTTTCAATTTTTTTTAAGTCAATCAAAGTCCTTTAATTACGAAGCTTCATCGATATTGCAGCTTTATTATTCAACTGGGAGTTGTACGTGGTCTTGATCAAATATTCTCATTCATTTAATATATATATATATATATATTTATTTATATTTCTGAGAATCACTCATCACTCAAAATTGGAAAAAAGCTATTAATGATAGACCTCACCATAGTGAGAAAGTATCTTATATACACTCGTATATGCAGGCCATATACAAGGATTTCGCCACCAATGTTCTTTTGTCCCTTTTTTTTCCTTTAGGAAAGATAGAACTTTATTATATTTTTCAACAATAATGTAAAGTTACATAGAATAAAAACTTAATGGGTTTGGTTAACGTCCTTAGGTCATTTGTTAATAGATCATGTAGGGGAAGAAATTGCATCAGCCCCCTGCAAGCCATTTGTCCTCTTTGGAGAACCAGGTCCGCAAGGATTTGTTCTGAAGGGGTGGGAGCGAGTCCCACATCGCCTAAAGAAGCGCCCCGCTCATGGTTTATAAGCTTCTGGAGCGACCATGAGTGTACCATTACTCTTCGTGTGCGTCGCAAACGAGAAGTAATGGTAGAGGTGTGCCCTTTGAGGGTAACAAAACCGTGCGGGTATCATGCGGTCGGAGCAAGTCTCAAAAACTGCCACCCTTACCCCAAAGCGAACAATACTTGAGATGGGCACTGCCCTCAAAAAGCGCCTTTTTGTGGGGGGAGAAATTGCATCAGCCCCCTGCAAGCCATTTGTCTTCTTTGGGGAGCCAGACCCGCAAGAATTTGTTCTGAAGAGATGGGAGCGAGTCCCACATCGCCTAAAGAAGCGCCCCACTCATGGTTTATAAGCTTCTGGAGCAACCATGAGTGTACCATTACTCCTCGTGTGCGAGAATAAATCCTTGCGGGCCTGCCTCCCCAAAGAGGACAAATGGCTTGCAGGGGGCTGATGCAATTTCTCCCCCTACAGATCATTTAATGAAAACTTTGATACCACTTTCATGCGAAATATAAAAAGTTGTCGGAAATAGTAGTTTTTTCATTTTTCCATAATATAATTCTAATTATATTTCCTAAACCAATGCTCTTAGGGCATCTGTTAACTTTTCCCTAATTGAATTAAAATATCCTTGGCGGCTCACACCACACCAATGCCAATATCAGGCTAGCAAACCAAAGAACTTCATATTGTCTAGCCAATATCAATTCTTCTTATGCACATCTCTGTAACGCTATTACATAGAAAGTTTACAATAAGTTCAATTGTTCAAAATTACATCTCCCTTTTTGAAATTGTGTTAATTTGCGTAAGTATTGTTTTTGCTACAATTCTTTTGTTCTTACTATTTATTGCTAATGAAGAGGAAGTATAGTAATCATTTTTCATCAATAACGGAGCTAGGATTTCAATTTAAGGGAGACAAAATTAAAGATAAGACTGAAAGCAAAATTAATTAAACAATTATTAATATACATTAATAAAAATAAATAGCAAATTATATAACAATGTAATCCTCTTACGAAATGTACAATATGTAATATGTGTAAACTATAACATATTTTTCATACATAAGGTTAATTTACTTAGCTATCTTCAACGATTTTTCATATTTTGAAACTAAGAAAGAGTCATGTACTGAAAGGAAAAAGATTGTAAAGGAATGAAGATATAAGGTTTGTGTGTGTATATTTTAAATGATCTAATCCACTACTTTGAGTTGAAATGTAGTGAAAAAGATGAAATTTACTTGACCTTAAAAAATGTTTTATTTATATGTTTAAAGATAGAAAGCCTTATCGATTTATAAGTTATAGGTTATAACTGAAGTACATCATTCGCCATTAAGGCTGAAAAACACAATGGTAACTCCTCAAGCCAAAGTAGAGCATCAACACTTTTTTTTTTTTACGAAATCCGCAATAACAGTGGCACCTAAATTCCCATCCTTGGCTACATATTAAAAAGACCATGATCAAAGACCATGAAGGACATGAGATAACTTCCACTTTCCACGCAAAGCATGAGCCCATTTTTAAGATTGCATCACTTTATAAAAGTTATTATTATCTCGTTCTAATTACAGTCAAATATTGCAAAATTTTGAGCAAAAACTTGACCATTTTAATAGCACCCAATAGAAAGGACTCTGGCACACAAAAAATGTCGTAACGTGGGAAAATAGAATATCAATTGTTATGAAAGATCAAAATTCACAAGTGCCGTGAGTCATATATATATATTATTAAAAGTTGCCTCTTTGGATTTTTATTTAATAACATGATATTTATCTCTATATCTCTTTTTTTCCCCCGCTAATTGAGGAATTGAACACCAAAATGGGAATTCGAAAAAAGAATTAGTAGATTTGAGGTATAGTTATCTCTCGGTAAGGGTAATCAGGTTTGGTACGAGGGAAAACCAAATCTAAAAATTTTGTTGGGTGAGGCGACAAACAGATCTAAACTCTTATTTTAAAGGAGTCCTTTGGAAGGTTAGTAAGAAATTATTAGGTCTACCGGAGAAGAACTACTAAAGTGGTCATTCCAACTAATAAAAACCTACCACTTATGCAAATTTGACATTATCTAGTGATTTTTTATTTTTTATTTAATGTGCTGATTAAGAAGCTGACTCACACATTTGAATAAGTGGTATTATTTCATTGGTTAGAAATTACCATTTTAGTAGTCCTTTTGGTGGACCTAATAATTTCTTAATAATTTCTCGAGATTAAGGGGGCAATTGAACCAATCTCAATTTGAAATGAATCGAAGGGGATCGAATTTTGACCAAAATAGACCAAATAGAACCGAAGTTAACAGAATGGACCAAAATGATCCAAATGGACCAAAAAAGTGGACTAAAATAGACTTAATTTGACTGAAGTGGACCAAATGCTACATTGGCGTGACTCAAAAAGAACTTAGTAGCAATAAGTGAGATATTATATAGATTTATAAAACTTGTATGTAGTAAAATTTGTACTAACTACAATATCACTAAAAAGTAATTATGCTTGTCATAAAAATAGTAATTGTAGGGGTAAAAGGCCCAATTCCAGATGATGGGCCGTGGGCTTGTCCGATGAGACCTGTCCGTCCGAGAACAGTTAGTCATGAGGAGGATACCTGGTCTAATTCCTCTCTGAAGTATGACTTATATGAAGGAGGAAAAGAGTGGTCCGAGGAGAACCGCCTGGTCGAATGATCAAAAGGACGATCCAGATGAATGCCCCAACATTGATCCTAACATTTCCGGAGAATCCCCAGATTTATGTAGGCGAAAAGGACAGGTGGCGGCAATGAGATATTATGTAAAAGACTGCTACCACCGCATTTATGATCCTGCAGCTAACCTCATGGCCGCATTAATGGAGAAAACACATCTGAACAGTGACTCTTACCCTTTACAGCTGTCGTGTGAAGATTTTGGGGGAGGGTTGATGGGACAAGTATCAAGAAAAGAATAATCTAACTGACACGTGAGAAGGACCAGCTTATAAATAGAGCGAGAAGGAAGGAAAGAGGGGATCGATCCATCTGGAGAAAAGGGGAAGTAACCAAAAAAGAGAGAAAGAAAGAGAGTGATATTAGTGCTCGGACAACTGCTAAAACTCGCTCCTCGGACCAAGCCGAGAAGAATCCTGTGCCACTTCAGCATTTCGTTTTCGTTAATTTGATCATAACTATATTTGGGCCATTGGCGAATTCGCTTTCAATCCAGTTTACTCAGCCCACTCTCTACAAATTCATTGCGAGGATACTATTCACATCTTGGGCCAAAGTCCATCTCACTTGTAGGCCCATCCCGCGAATTGTCTCCTTACAATTGGCGCCGTTTGTGGGGAGTTAATTGTTGCGTTGGTGAGCTGAGGCTTGAACCATGGTTGGATCAGGTCCTAACAGGGCGGAGTCAGATAGTTCACAACAACTTGATCATTTCGCACACCTCGAGCGAGAAAGGGACTGTGAGGGGAGCGTGCATACCAATCATATCGGGAGGAGTCGATGTCGAGGTGAGGGTGATGAGTCCCATAAAGACACCACGAAGGACATGCAACGTAAGATTGATTGTCTGAAAGAGAAGCTGTGCCGTGTGCGGAGGAGGCGTAGTCCATCCAGCAGTCTGTCCATCACTGATGACTCTTCTGACGATGATGATGATGCTAATTATAGACGTTGGTCCAGAACACCCCCAAGTGAATCTTTCTCTCACGAGAAAGAACGCCACAATAAGCGCAGGGGTAGGAGCGTGTCCTCAAAAGGTGTAGGGAACGATGCCATGAACAGGGCACTCAACCAGATTTCCAAGTCACCCTTTACATGCAGAATAGAAGGGGGAAGCCTTCCTCGGCGTTTTACTCAACCCACTTTCACTGCGTACAATGGGCGGATTGATCTTGTGGAGCACGTGAGTCACTTCAATCAGAGGATGGCTGTCCACTCTCGGAATGAGACTCTTATGTGCAAGGTGTTCCCCTCCAGTTTGGGGCCGGTGGCCATGAGATGGTTTGATGGCCTTGCAGCCAATTCTATTGGATCCTTTCGGGCGTTCACTGAGGCCTTTTGCTCTCGGTTCGTTACGAATACCAGGGTACCTCGGCCATTAGATTCTTTGCTGTCCATGTCCATACGAGAGGGGGAGATGTTGAAAACGTACTCAAATAGGTACTGGGAGATGTTTAATGAGATTGGAGGGAGTTTCGATGATGTGGCAGTGAGAACCTTCAAGGTTGGCTTGCCTGCTGAGCATGATATGAGGAAATCGTTGACCAAAAAGCCCGTGAGAAGTGTGCGCCAATTAATGGACCGCATCAATGAGTACAAGCGGGTCGAGGAGGACCAGCTGCTTGGAAAGGAAAAAGCCAAGGTTATCCCTCAGGAGAGGAGGGATTTCAGGTCGGACCGGTACAGCAATAGCAAGTCGTGGAGGGACTATAGCGTGCAGTCCGGGTCTGTTGCATCGCAGGCGGTCCATGCCGTGTTCCGAGAACCAATCCACCAGATTCTGGAGAAAATTCAGAACGAGCCATATTTCAGGTGGCCAAACAAGATAGGGGGAGACCCCACGAAGCGCAATCAGAGCCTTCACTGCTAATATCATTAGGAACGAGGGCAAACTACAGAGGATTGCAGGACTTTGAGGAGTCACTTAGAACAACTTGTGAGGGAAGGAAAACTACAACAGTTTGTCTATCGGCCAAATAGCCAGGGAGACCACATCAGGCCAAGGGCTTTGGGGACCGCCTCGTCAAGGCCCCAGTTAGGCACGATTAATGTTATCTTCGTGGCACCCGCAAGGACTAGATCTTGCCCTTCCAGAGTGATGTCCGTCTCTAGGACGTCTGCCGAGGACACAAATCGAGAGTTAAAATGGGCCAGAGCAGAGATCCAACTAGCCTTGAGCTTCTCGGACGAAGATAAACAAGGGACTATACAACCCTATGATGATGCTCTGGTCATCACCCTTAGAATATGGGGGGTATGATGTGAAGAGGGTGATGGTGGATCAAGGGAGTGGGGCTGAGATCATGTATCCGGACCTGTACAAAGAACTGGGTTTACGACCTAAAGACCTGACAGCATATGATTCGCCTCTGGTCAGCTTTGATGGAAAAACTGTCATCCCCAATGGTCTAATCAGGCTACCTATACAAGCAGGGTCCGAGGTGGTCGAGGTGGACTTCATTGTAATTGATGCATACTCTCCCTACACAGCCATTGTAGCCAGACCTTGGCTCCACGCTCTAGGGGCTGTTTCCATAGTTTTCAGAACCGGACCGGACCGGGAGGTCGGACTGTAAAAACCGAAAATCGGTGAGAAAACCAGTTTTTTAAGCTTAAAAAACCGGATTTTTAGTTAATTTCGGGAACCCCTAGAACCGGGGTTGGACCGCAAGAACCGGTCTCAAGAACTGTTCGGTCCAACCCCTTAGCAATTTTTTTTTATTTTATAAAAACAACTTAACACAATTTTATTAAATATATGCTTGAAAATCATTAAATTTCCTTCACATATATAGATATATTAGTTAATTTTGTTAGTTTTATAAATTTAATATCTATATTTGGCTTTAATTAATTATTAAATTAATTATAACGTCATCACGGTTCGACCCCGGTTCGACCTCGGTTCGACCTCAAAAACCTTGAACCTCTCCCTTTTACGGTTCAATAAACGGTTCAGGTTTGAAAACCTTGGCTGTATTGTCAACCTTGCATCTAAAGGTTAAATTCCCGTCCGGAGGACGAATGGAGAAAATTGTAGGAAGCCAATCTATGGCAAGACAATACCTCATAGCTGCCATTACGCATTAGCCTGCTGCCGAGCCAACAACCACCTTGGGCATAGATTCGTAGCAATCAGAGATCCCAATTCCGCTTAAGGTCGTGGAATTGGATGAGGAGAAGTGTGAAAGGTTGGAGAAAGTTATCATCGACGGAGACCCAGAAAGGTTCTTCCAGGTCGGAGCTCAGTTGCCCCCTCGAGATAAGGAAGAGCTGCTGGCATTCCTTAGAAGGAACGTCGACGTATTTGCCTGGAACTCTTATGAGGCCCCAAGGGTAGATCCGAAGTTCATCTGCCATCACCTAAACGTAAGTCCAGCTGCCCTACCTAAGAAGCAACCACCTCGGCGCTTATCCAAAGAGCATTCTGCCGTTGTAAGGGAGGAGGTGAACAAGCTCAAGCAGGCAAGGGCTATTAGGGAGGTGTTCTATCCAGAATGGCTGGCCAATACAGTGGTGGTAAAGAAGAAGAACGGGAAATGGCGTGCATGTGTGGATTTCACAGACTTGAACAAAGCCTGTCCGAAAGAGAGTGATATAAGTGCTCGAACAACTGCTAAAACTCGCTTCTCGGACCAAGCCGAGAAGAATCCTGTGCCACTTCAGCATTTCGTTTTCGTTAATCCGATCATAACTATATTTGGGTCATCGGCGAATTCGCTTTCAATCCAGTTTACTCAGCCCACTCTCTACAAATTCATTGCGAGGATACTATTCACGTCTTGGGCCAACGTCCATCTCACTTGTAGGCCCATCCCACGAATTGTGTCCTTACAGTAATTATGAATTTTTTTATCATGTTGTTGATGTGAAGCTAATTAATCATGTCACTTTGTATGTAAATTTTTAAATTAGTAAAAGATATCATTTAAATGTTCTTTTTTTACAATTAAAACTTCAAATAACAACAATCATAAGATGCATTATTTAAAAAAAAAATGTTGATTAATATTAATTTAAAAATGCTTAAATTACTTCTTGTACTAATAGATTTGAACAAAATAATTAAATGAACTCATTTAGTTATTTACTAAATGCTTTTACAATTGAATTGTACCGAAATGGCTCGAATGGACCAAAATGTTATGTTGATGTCGCTCAATAGGAGCTTAACAATTTGTACTATCCTTAAGTTTTTAGATATATATAAATATAGATTATGTGTCTTCCAATTAAATAATAATAATAAAGTAAAGAGTTTCCATCCTGTTTCCAATTTAATTTTAAGGGCTTTATAAATCTTGCAATCTTAACAGCTATTACAACAACCGAGTTGGTCACTCTAGCTGAGACCCTTGGCAAACTTCAATCTCAGAAATGCATGGTCAGTTTTACCACATAGACCAACATGGTTACCAAACCATTAGGCAATTGCTTCCAGCTTTACTTAGCTAATCTTCTCTTGGTTTCAAAACTCTGCCGCATGCTAAAAAATAAAAATCGAAGGCATTGATCTCACCTTTCAATAGATAGCCACTGAGCGCAGATCATTGCACTTTATGCTTTGCTGAAGCAGCAATGATAAAATACTATCAATTAAATTACACATTGCAAGTTAATTTTATTCAATCTGTGCATCAGACCCATATTATTCAATCTATTTCACATTATGGCTAAAATTATACAAGATAAAAGATCAACCAAGTTAACAGAGCCCAGATGGCATAAACTCTGGACAAAATCTGACAACAAAACTTCTGGTTCACCATTCCCCCTCAGAGATAGAGCCCATATGTCATTTTCTACGATTGAAAGCACAAGGTGCATTGCAATTGTTCTTTCAATAAACAATGCTTAAGAAGAAAAAAACTATAGGAGTAATACTGCAGCGTTATGCTTATAAGAAGGTTGCATCCACAGGAACAATTTTTTGAAAACCTCATTACAAACCTCTGATACAACTAAAAACAATTCGAAGTAACCACCAATGGGAAGAAATAAAAAGGAAAGTATAAAGATATTAAGTAATGGCATTCACAAGACAACTTAAATTCCAGGAGCTCGCAAAGTTTGAAGCAGGGAAGCAGTCATCTGCAACCCTTAGCCAACACACGAGACTCATATCAAAGAGGAAGGCATGGCAAGTGGCCTGAACAACCAGAGGAGAACCGGATCTTGATAGCTTTGTGGATATAACTTTGATTGTGCCTGGAGAGAGTGAATAAATGAAAAGACCCACAAAGTCATCCAATTAGAGGGCACAGTTGTCAAGAAATTGAAGAAAAATTCCAAAACTCAAATGGACTATACATGGGCTCTCAAGTGGTTATTATAAATAATAAAACCATGGTCATAAAAAAAGTCAGGGTTTAGTGATACCTGCATCTTTTGCAGAAGAGTTTGGGTTCAAGGCAACCAGAGAAGCCAAGAGTCATGAAGGACACACTTCTGGTTATATAGATCCCAAACATACAACAATCCTTTCCTCGTGACCAAAAACAGCTTCCAGCACTCATCACAATCTATAAATGTTGCTGCTGATCCCATCATCATTGTTGGCATAGCTCGTCTCCCACACTTCGTGTAAACCTTCCCAAAGAAAACAGACAATAGCATGTGGTATAATATCACTAAGCAATTATTGCAAGTGTCCAAGCTTTAATATCCACGTACATTCTTCCTAAAATTTATACAACAGAAATTTTCAGATAGAGCATTTATCAACCAGTTGTCAATAGCCCTGATAAAAATTCAACAATCAGCCAAGGGACCCCCATGAGTGATTGTTAGGTTAAATGATGAAATTCACCATTTCCTAATGGCTCAAACTTTTAGGACAATCAGTAATTTAACATAACATCAAAGCAGGAGGTCATGGGTTCAAACTATGTCTCCATGTTACCGCCCATGAAAAAAATTCACGTGTTGGGCCCCACTTAATAAGGGCAGTTCAGGCCCAGGTGTGAATGGGGTGTTAGGTTAAACAATTATATTCACTATTTCTTAATAATTTAAGCTTTTAGGACAATCGGTAATCAAACGGAGATGTCTAGAAAAGCTTGTCAATGCCAAATTCTTTTATTTATTTATTTAAATAATGACAATAACTAAAAGGATCCCTATAACAAAAAAGTTTGGCAGAGAATGATTTGTATCTACAAGGCATTAGAAACAAGATACAACTATTTCGGTGGTTCAAGATAACAAAAATCAACAGTTGTGCCTAATATGTGATGCAAAGATCTGGATTGCAATCATGAAGAGTAATAATCAAAATATACCATGCAATCCCTTAAATTATAGCAAAATAAAATGTTGAGAACATTCCAAAACTAAATAC
The DNA here is from genome assembly GCA_033629205.1 of Lithocarpus polystachyus. NCBI lineage: Eukaryota > Viridiplantae > Streptophyta > Magnoliopsida > Fagales > Fagaceae > Lithocarpus > Lithocarpus polystachyus. The sequence goes on along the minus strand of CM066162.1, from coordinate 15,583,909 downwards.
AAAACAAAACATTGGAACTTCAATACATACCTGTAGGCATCCATATTCACATCCAACTAACCAGAAGTTTGCATTTCCAGCTAAAACAGTGACTTTCCCTGAGATCCTATCAGACCAAAGGGTTTGAGACTCCCTGCTGCAAACAATTTCTGTTTATTTCATCATAAATGTATTTTCCACCCCAACAATATCATTTGCAGCATGTTCTCTAGGTCAAGCTTCCAAGCAAATTGATAAAGCATCTAATCCTTCTTTCTTATCAAACACCATGATAGAAAGAGACGTATTAGAAGCAGGCAACAAAGAAGTAGAAGCCTTAACGTTCCCTGACTGTTCCACGTTGATGCTTCCATCTCTGCCCGTAGCAACTGGAACTTTCTCAATAATTAGGCTATCAGAAATTGTAGCCCTTGCAGTGACCCCTGAATGCTCCTTTAAATCAGAGCTTCTGCCTAGTGTTTCCCTGACAGAACTCTCTTTAAGCCACCCTCAGTTGGAACCAACCCATTATCATCCTTTCCATGATCAGACAATGTAAGAGGAAAGTCAAGCACCTAGATCTGAGCCCCAATAAGAAGATTTTCCTGCTGAACAGGCACTCCAACTGCTTCTGGAATAATCCTCTTTCGGCCATCAGGGTGTCTATATTCTCTTTGTTTTACAGGACTGGAAATCTGGGCAGAGGTTGAAACTTTATTTAACCCATCACCAGCAGTTCCAGCCCTCTTCTTCCCGTCACCAGCTTGAGGCTCACTCTTTGTTGCATCCCCTGCACCAACTGAAGATTTTACAAGTATCTACTTTTGTTGAATATCTGGAACAACTTTTTTGCTTGCAGTTTGCTTAACTGAAGCTTCTTCAAGCAATAACTGTGCCGGACTTTCAGCTAAGTTTGCCTGTCGACCTCTCACATCTCCATAACAATTTCTTTTTAACTCATCCAATTCAGTATCAATTAGTCTGTGGCCAAGTTCTTTCACCTCAAAATGGAAGTAGCCACGGACCCATCCAAGGAACAGGCAAAAAGTGAATATCCATCAGGACACCTGTTTATACTGGTACGAAAACTGTTCTATATTTTTTTCTTATCAAATATGGATTTATTCCAAGCTTAGTATCATTTCTTTACACAAGTTTAGACTGTAAGACCAAATGAATTCTTTTTTTGATAAGTAAAAAGAGAATGAATTAATAGAGAAAGTAATTGAGTTTGATCAAAGCATAGAAACAAATTTTAGAAGGAGAGAGAGAGAAACTGAATGAATTCTAGAACTGTATATATAATCCCAGTATAAGAAATTAAGAAAAATTGCTTCCATAGAACTTTAAAATCTAATATCCTGACTTGAGTTATAGTACCAGTTCTTATATTGCAGATTGATGCATATGTTCTCCACTGATGCGAAATCAATGTTCCCTTCATGGTGGTAGAATGAAGGAGATTAATACAGTGTAGGACTTGGAAAAGGTGTCAAGGGTGGATTTCCCTTTTCTATTTTTGGTCTGGTGCAATATACCAAAATTTTCTAGGCAGTGTGATAAGGAACCCACCCATCAAGTTGTGTTTGATGCATGGTGTGAAATACTGTCATTTTGCCCCCGAAAAAATAAGACTTTCCTGCAGTGTTCTTACCTATTTAGCCTACATGAGTTGCAGTGTATGTCTACTTGGGAAGATTTTTATTGAATTTGAAATATGGATCCTTTTAAGTTCTGTTTTAGGATGTATTCTGCTTTTGGATGCCAATGATGGGGGAAAGATTTTGACCTTCACGCAGTTGTGAGAGGAAGAAAGTGTTAGTTTGTCCTGAAGCATTTTGCCCCTTTTTTATTCTGTTCTATTACTTCACTGTATTTTTGAGGGCGCTTAATTTGATACTTGAACTAGAATTCTTCTCAGTTGTTTGTTTACACATCCCTATGATTGAGTAAGAGTTGAGTTTGATTGATATAGCATCTAGAGACAGTTCAATACAGACCTCTTCCTACTGATGAAGAACATGATTATAGTGGTATTGGGAGAAGACAATATGACCCTCGATTTGACTATAAACCCAAAACAATTAAAATATGTGCTGGAAGGACTAATGTAGTGACTAATTACTTCAAACCATCAATGAAACATTGCTAAGAGTAGCATCAGCATTTTGATAAACAAGCAAAAATATTTGGTTTCCAAGTAGACAATGAAAGACAGGAAAATACAAGGACATGAGATCAAACCAATACAGATAGCAATCACATACATATAAATCAAGCATCAGCAGTATCTTCAGGCTTCATTGCAGCGAAGGGATCATTATTAGGACCAACATCCTGCCCTATATGGCGCTGCACCAATCTCTGCAAATTAGCCACAACCTTTTGCTCACACTTGTCCTTCTCTTCATAAACAAACATAGCCAACGCACTCTTATCCTTGGTGCTATAAACTTGGTTTTAACTTCCTAATACGAATAGCATTCATCCTCTGGTGCCTACTACCACTCATCACATAACCAAGACCCTCTGCTAAATTACCAATTGTCCCAAAAGCTTAAGCTGTTAGGAAATGATGAATTTTAATCACTTAACCATAAGTCTAACACCCTCAAACTTCTGAATCTCCTCCGTGGACAAACCCACTTCTCCTCTCCGCAGAATACGCTTCCCTTGCACTGTCTCTCCAAATTGGCTAAATGATCCACAATCGTGTCCCAGGATCACAGGGAGGAATGTCCATGGTTTGACACCAAAAAGTGCTCAATAGCTGACTTGCAAGAATCTTGTGTGGAACGGCTGAATCTTGTGGGTTTGGAGGTGAAGAAAGAAAGCAAACCAAACCAATTTTGGCGCTATAAATTTACCAAATATGGATCAATTTGCCTTGTCCATGGCCAATTAGCTTTAGTACAACTGGAGCCTCTTCTCCATGTAAGTTTATGGAGAGTGAGGTAATGGGTTCAAGACCCATTGTGTGCATGTAACTTACCAATTTTAATATATAAAAAATACCTTCTCTATAACATGGAATATTTGGCTAACGGATTAAGATAACAAATCTGGATTTATGTGGAAATCCTGCCAGGCACAAAAGGCAACTACGAATAGATAATAACCAGAAATGCCTTCATCCAAGTCATAGCAAGTTCTGTAAAACAAATAATATTTAGCTCCTTTTCTAATACTCGAATAACTAAGGGATTGCATTCGGAAGAGATCCAAAGCATATAGCCAAAAAAAAATGGACAATGGACACCAGAATAACATGCATAGCAATAGCTCCATCCTCCCAAATATACTAATAACTCTCAAAAAAAAGCATTCAAGTAGGATTTCTTAAGCACATTATTTATTAATAATTTCTAATATAGTTAGCACACAAAGCATAAAACACATCAGCTTCAGGTTATATCTGATATATCTCGTTGTCAATGTTGCACCTCTATTTGACATACTATTAGAACACATATGCCTTATCTTTGTAAAAAATTACAAAAAATGGAGATTAAGAATATGTAAACCAATGGTGAGGTTGTCAAAAAAATTATCAAATTGAACATTATTGATTTTCACACACACACACACACATATATCAAAACCTTCCACATAAATATGTAAACATTAAAGATAGACGTTCCAAATTTATTGTCAATCAGTGGAGCCCCCCTTTTTTTGTGAATTTGGATGCTGGATTGCAGTGCATATATTGGCAGAAACAGAACATCTATATTTTTAATAGGAAAAATTTGTTTGATTAATACATTTCACTTTGTCATCTCTAGTCCAAGAATCCTTAACCCATTGAATACAAAATTTCACAAATATTACTAGATGCGGGAACCTCACATTACCAAGCACCTAATTCTAGGAATCTAAGTTTCCGAGAATGCTGATTTTCAAAGGAATAATAGTATTCTGTAAACCCAATGACACCTAAAAATAATTCTAACAAAATATAAAATAAAACTAATTAACAAAACCCACAAAGTTTAAACAAAAATATAATTGGGATATTAACAAGAGCTTAACATAATAGAATATGCAAGACTCTGCACCAAATAACTACTTAGTTACTAAGAAACCAGATATCTCCTTAGTTATTAAGAAATATGAGTCAACAGATAGCAATAATTGAAAAGCAATTTAAGAAAAACATACCCTATTGTGGACCAAGTTGCAAGTCTTGATGACGTCACATTGCATTTCATCATCCAGTATTTTTATTGCCTACCATCAAATGTTGTATAAGAGCTAAAAATTACTAACTGATAAAGTAAACCAAAATAAAATAGTTGTGTCACAATAGAGTTTCTACTAATATGGTATTGAAGGAAAGAGTCGAGCAAAATTACTTTAAATATTGCTCTCTCAAGACTTGTCATCAAAAGAAGTAATAATAATGTCCCGCAGGGGGGAGGGGGGAAGCATCATCTCTGTGACAATTTCACACCTTTGAAATTCTACAAAAATTTCATACAGTATAGACATGAAAATGAGAGTGAAAAATGAGGTCGAAAGTTTCCCC